>VWZI01012488.1:20762-33265 GCA_013396835.1 Psilopogon haemacephalus
TTTTTTTTTTTTAGTTATATTTATGGAAAAGTCAAAATTGTAGTCATTATTTCTTATTCAGAGAACAAAACATTCTGTAACCTTGAAAATTTTCTACAACTGGAAAAAACTTTTCCTGTTCTACTAAGTGCAAACACGTTCAATGTGATACAATGAAACATTATTCCTAATTCCCTAAAATGGTTTTCTTATTGCCCAGTGATTTTGCTGCTTTTTCTTTGAACTATATGGAAAATTTGGCCATATATTCTAAATATTAACACTCAGTATTTTACTGTTATGCTGTAAGATAACCTTCATGACTCTAATGACTATAGAATAGTATTTACTGTTTGTGCAAATTTCCATCAACGCTTACAGTCCTGAAAGATTTCCAAGTTAACATAATGCACAGTGTTAGCATTTGGATGGAACAAATAGTTCTGTAAGAAAAGTGTAGCTGAAACCAATTCATTTTAACAATGCATATAATTTTCTATCAACAATAAATATATGTAATCTGTCAAAATCAGAAAATATGTACTCTAAACCAGTTTTTGTCTCAGTGCAATTTCTTATATATTGGAAAAAGAATCTTATTTCTGTATTTTCTGATAGATCTTTTTTATAAGTAATCCAACAGTAAGCACTGATATACAACTGGATTTCCAAATGGATCTCAGTCTACTATACCAATATTATGAAATGGAGAACATCTGGACACAGAGAGGTTATCTAACAGAGAAATCCTGAACAAAAGAAAGACTATATTCTTTAAAATGTGATAAACATTCACTTACTATTGAAATTTAGTTCATCTATTTTAACTACTGATGAAAAAGATGTGCAGGTGCTATGGAATATGGAAAAAAAATGACATACAGAATCTGACCCCAGTTTCTTACTTAGCAAAGAAGTAAGAAAATTGAACTGAGCCACATTTTGTTCTAATTCCTCCTGCAGCTTCAGTCCAGCAATTGAAGCTGAACAACTTTTGAACAGAATCATACTCCAAAACCTCAAAAAAAACCAATTAAAAACTAAATCAATGAGACCTGCAGTCATAATCAGGGACATCTGAATTCAAGGCTCATCTATGTAACAATGACTTTTTCTTTCCACCAAATGATAAGTTAGTGGTAGAATATAAAGGGAAGGATGTGGAGTAAAGTTGGAATGGGAAGACAAATACATGGAGGAAGAGGGCAGCATCTGTTTATTGCAATTGATACAACCCTGTTCCAACTCCAGTACTCACTGCTCCAACACTTTCCAGACTAACTCTCCAGCATGCAGGTGTCTGTGTAGTCTGCAGTAGCAAGGTGTTTTGCCTCTCAGGAATATATCCTAGAGAAGCACTCACTTTGGCTGTCCGTAGAGATGCTACTTAGTCTTGAAGCAAGTGACATGTAAATAAAGAATAGTTTAGAATACCACTTTAATAACTGCATTTCAGAAAATAAAATAAATGTTAACAAGGCCTCCTCTGTGAAGGGCTCATAGAGTGAAAAATGGTCAACAAAATTACTGTGTATAAGGATGGCAAAATTACCTTTCTTTAACTGATTCAAGAGAGCATATATAGCTATATCATCAATATTTTCATCTTTTGGGATGTAGCTGGTGACATTTATCAAACTGTGATAAAATCAGAGTGTGATTTCTTTAACAACAAAACAACAAAAAGCTAAAGATTAAATAAATATTCACAGTGTTAAGACCTTCCAGGGACTATGTAAGGACAAGCTGGTCAAAAGGGAATCACATTCAGTGAAGTCTGAATCTGGTCGTAGCTGATAAAGGTGAACTAGCAGACCTCAGAATTTAGATCGGTTTCCTTTTTTAAAAAAAAAAATCATATTTATAAGCATTAAAACAAACAGCCTATCAGCCTAGGTGGACTGATTTTTTAACACAGTTCTATGTCTTTTTTTTTTTTCTTCTTTTTTTTTTTTCCTTTTTTTTTCTGATAGGAGAACTTTGAAAACTACCTTTAAAGCACAGAGAGGAAACTCTGAGGGAAAAGGAAACTTCTGCCAAGTGCCCTGGCAAAGAAATTGTCATCAGTGATATGAGAAATTTTTTTCTCCTTTCTGTAAACCAAAAGGACAACAATGATGCAATCCCATATTCACTAAGCAGGAAAAAAAGCATTATGGTACTTGAAAAAGAAACATTGTCTTTGATGGCAGTTAAAAAAGCAGTAAAGAATTACCTACTATAAATACAAAGATTTAACCTTCTCCAAAGAATGCATTGGAAAAGATAGTAAGGAAAGCAGAATTGGCAAAAGTGTGTTTCATGCCAGAAGACAGACACAGTGTCTCACTCTGAAAATGTTTTTAAATACTCATCAAAACCATCCATATATGTACAGGATATGATGCGACTCAAATAGGGCTAGTGCTTTTCCTCCACCAGAGGCTTAACAGTAATCAAAGGTGTTCAGAGTTATTCTCATGGGCCACGAGACTGTGACATGAAAGATGCATTTGAATATGGAAGTGGTATATTTTACAAAAGAGAGCTACTATGTGTACATAACATATGCTTGTTTTGAGTTTAATTTTGGCTTTTAATACCAGGTACATTTGCCACCCACTAGAAAGCACTCTTCATCAAAAATGCTTGGCTTTGAATAAAGTCAGACTACCTGAAAATGTCATATAAATTATAAGTAAATATCTATGTTGTTTCCCCTATGCTCTGTTTCTATTTTGTGTTTAATCAGGAAGTGATGCTATTGATCACTGCTACCAACATCAGTTTCTCCCTTCAAAGTACCTTTTCAGTTCTCTCTTTCTCTAAATACAATATTCACTTTTCTTTCATACCTCAAAAGCTATCACAGACCCATGAATCATTTCAATATGCTTCTATATTGGTTTTCTGCATTTAAATTACATTGATGTAAAATTAAGAAGATGGTTTTGGCCCCCAGAACATGGAACTCCATTTACTGATCCTTCATAAAATATAATTTCTAATGAATCTTCTTTAATCAATTATTCAAAATTACACCAGACAAGTGACAGAAATACCACATCACTTTTTCCTGAAGAATCACATGATTTCTTCTTTGTAACATCTAGCCTAGTCCTCCCTCATTTCCATCTTTAACATCTTACTTTATCCAACTGTGTAAGCTTCACTGAACCTAGTTGAAGGCTCCTGCAGCAAAGATTTCAATATATGAGATACAAAATAAGTTCACTTCATAGATGCAGAAAAGTAGAGAGAGATAGTAAAATATCCAGGGGACAATTCACCTACTGTCTATTTTTCTCTCTCTCCAATAATAGCTACCTAGACAACTACATAACTTGCATAATAAAGGTACCAATTAGACTGTAAAATCTGTGAGGTCTATGTTATGACATTTAGAAATAAAATTTAATAATATTAATTATCGATTAAAACTTCTGATGTGTTGCTCCTCTAAATTATCAGACAGTCATATGCACACTTTTTTTTTTGCTTTGGAATAAGATCCAAAGTACAAATAATCCCTGAACTATCCAGTTGAAGGTCAGGCCTTAGTCCACAGTAAAACTTGCCTAATTACCCATGTAATTAGGGGATTGCTACCTAATCTTTCAAAGCATCTTTTTTAGTCATTGGACAGAAACAGGCATTTCAAAGATAGAATTAGTGTGTCCTGTAGAACAACACATGGACGGGTGATATTTTTTTAATTATTATTTTAGTGTTGAGCCTGATTCCAGTATAAATTGATTCTAATTCAATTAAACTAACTCTGTTAGGCTGCAGCTTTTGACAGGGATTCATTTTGCTCTTAAATACAGTTTTCTATTTATTATCTAATAGGATGATATCTTCTCTTACCCCTTACTTCATATCCGAATGTTGTATGTGTAAGTTTGATGCACATTTTTTAAAATTGAGGTTTTACATCCTAATGTTTTTACTTGTCCCTTTTAATATAGTTGTATTTAATTCATTATAATTTGCCCTTGAGGGAAATCAAAACAGGAGATACCATGCAGGTGCTATTGGGCTCTCTGCATTCTCAAATGTCTCCATGAACAGCACAAAGCCATTAACGATTTTGCAGTTCTATAGAAATATGAGTTAGTCAGCTCATCACAGAGTGTTACAAAAACTTGCCATCCATCCTGAGACAGCTTTAGATGCTCGTGCAAAGGGCTAGGTAAGATATAAATGCTATCAAGTAGGGACCAAAATAAAACATCCCCAAAATAATCTGCATAAATCTACTTCTGTATTTGTGCCATTTTAATCTAATACAGGTGTTTTTTTTCAACCTGCTGCACATAATTCAACTTTTTAAAAAGTCTTACTTAAAGGCACCTTGCTAAATAATTGTCTTTCCACTGTTTTGAGATACAGCACCACTGGGAAAGAACTTCACTGTTTCTCCTTCTTTCACCTACTGTTTGAGATAGGAATATTCTTAATATTATGAAGAATTGACATTGGCTGAATTCTGGTAGGAAATCAGATTTTAATTTTTTAAAAAATTATAATCACCTTTTAAGAAAGTTTCAGGTGAAACTTGGGGCATGCATGGAGTTTGGGAAATAGCCCATATTCAGACAAAAAACACAGAGCAGATTTGCATCTGGAAAAAAAGCTCGAGTCTCCTCTGATTCATATTGGCATTGTTTTTTCCATTATGCTGTTAAGCTGTGCAAAGTGGAGGAAAGTGGACTAGCAACCAGCAATCAGTGCATGTGTGGCCATAGAGTCTCAGTGATGACTACAGGTACTTACTTGCATAACAAGATTCATATAAATAAAAAGACATGGACTGATGTTGGATTGTTGCTAAAATATTTTACCTCAAAAGAGGGAACTGGATATTTATTTTAGAATTCTTTGTGCTGCAAAATTGGTAAACAATGCCTGAATGAATCATTACAGAACTGTGGTTTTCAAAGGTCAATATTTCAGAAGTTCTTCCTTCCAAAGTCCCTATTCCTACATCATGGGAAAAAATTACATTTTTTCATGGGGAAAAAAATGTAGTATAAATAATGTAGGGAGTTTTATTTATTGTGTATTACAGATCATATTTGACAGAACCTACTGGATAATTTCTTGTAACTGATCTGGTTGCAATATTGCAATTTTCAGAAGAAGTATCTTTTAAAATTATTGTTTGGTAAAATAAAAATTATTTGACTAGCATGCTGCTTAAGATATACTATGTTAATACAGCTTTAGTGGAACCTTCTCCTCATTAGCATCTGTCATTTTACTGCTATCAAGTCATTTACTAGAACAAAATGTTTTTTTCCCTGAATCACTGAGGATTCGTTCTTTAACTTTCACTTTCTAATAAGAAAAACAAAACCAAAGGGGTTTTCTCCTTTTTCAAGACACCTACATACATTACTAATATATTCCACTTACATGAAAACAGTGTTTACTTAAAAATAAATATATGGTGTATTTATGCTATTTTATATTTTGTTTATATNTGATGCTACAGTGGTGTCACAAGCTGGCTTGGGACTCTTCTTCGGGCAGGAGTTGTCATTTAGGAATCAAATCTTTTCCTTCATCTGTAAAACAGAGAAAAAAATGCCTCTATTGCTGAAGTTTTTGTGTGGTCAGTTCAACACTGTGTTCTATCTCTCCTCTGTCATGTATTCTGTCAAATACAATGCCTTAATTTTTATTTGTTGATCATTACTTGTTTTGCCTATGAACTCAGTCTTGTCTTATTCATGTAAGACATTACTGTGAAGCCAAAGGTATTCCTCAATAAAGAAAGGCAAATTACATTCTGACCCATCTCTGCTGTACCTGTCTCCCTTTTCCCTCTCCATATTAGCACAACCACAGTATTTATGAAATTATGTGATTGTGCTAATATGCGGGGTCTAGGTAGGTCTAAGGAGGTCTAGGGAGGTTCTTCTTCCCCTCTACTCTGTCCTGCTGAGACTACACCTGTAATATTGCATCCAGTTTTGGGCTCCCCAATTCAAGAGAGGCATCTGATGGAGAGAGTCCAACAGAGAGCCACAAGGATGATTAGGACACTTGAGAATGTCAACTATGAAGAGAGACTAAGAGACCTGACACTGTTTAGTCTTGAAAAGAGAAGACTGAGAAAGGATCTGATCAGTGTTTCTAAATACATGAGGGGTGGGTGTCAAGTGGATTTTTGATAGTGTGTAGTAGTAAGACAATAAGACAAGGAGCAATGTATATAAATGTGAACATACAAGGCTTTATTCAACATGAGGAGAAACATCTTTACTGTGAGAGTGACAGAGCACTGGAATGTGCTGCCCAGAGGGGTTGTGGAGTCTCCTTCTCTGGAGACTTCCAAAACCAACCTGAATTCAGTCCTGTGTGGGCTATCCTAGGTGATCTTGCCTTGGCAGGGGCATTGGACTCAATGATCTCTGGAGGTCTCTTCCAACCTCTAACATTCTTGGATTCTATGAATTTCAGAGTGAAATTAACCAAATGAATCAGCAAGTAGTACTGAGGCATGAAGAGTCAGCAATTACTATGTCTTTTAGTTCAATAAAGATAGATTTGTTGTTGTTCTTCTTCAGTGGAAATAGTTAGGAACAATGTATTTGGTTTGTCTGAGCTGGAATGTGGTGGTTTGGCCCTAGCTGGAGGCCAAGTGCTTAGACAGGTGAGAGAGAAAATGTAACCAACAGCCCACAAGTCAAGATAGAAGGAATTTAATAGGATGAAAAACAAAACAAAAAAGGCCACACACAGAAGCAAAAGCAAACAAAGATGTTATTCACTATTACTCATCAGCAGACAATGTTTGGTCACTTCCTGGGAAACAGGGCTTCAGTATGCCTAGTGGTTGCTCCAAGGGACAGACTCTCTCACTTTCTTCTTTCATTTAGTTTTTATATCTGAGCTCATGTCATATGGTATGGAATACCTCTTTAGACAGTTTCAATTACGTGATCTGGATATGTCTCCTTGCCCATCGCTCAGCCTACTCTTGGGGGCAAAATGTTGGAAAACCACAGCTTTGGTACTTGGCGCAGCAGTAGCCAAAACACTGGTGAATTACCCACATTCAGACACATCACTGCAAAACACAGCACTGTGAAATATGCTCTGGGGAGAATTAGCTGGAGCTCAGCCAACACAAAAAATAACAGAAAAGTACTGGCTTAAACTTGACAAGAATAAAACTGGCTAAACTATGGTCTTCAAACAGATTAGTGAAATAGATTATCAGACGCACTGCACCTGAATTCACATATATAATCTGTGATAAGAGAAAACTCAGGTCATGGACTCCCAGGTTGTTCAAGAAAGCCAACACTACTGCACCATGTAGTCTTAACAACCCTATTGTTGTTGTAGTATATGATATATATAATTGCTATTTCTATGTTACTTCACTGGCATTTTAGTATGTATCTCAGAGCAATAGTTCAGATGTTATATTGAAATCAAATTGTCTGAACTAAGTTTCATTGCACTACTTAAATTCAGGTTGTCATAAATTTTTAGGGTCCAATTCAATTAAATGCTTGTTATATTTTATATATTATATATACTTTTTGTCATAAAACTTCTTCCTTGGTGCAGAACAAGCACAGAATGAACAATTGATTAATATTTGGTCTTATTTTTTCAGACCCACAGTATTTATAATTTACTCTTAGAATAGATGCATTCTTTTTTTGAAAGGTTTTGATATTTGTCATATTATCTGAACGGTCATTATTGATTTTATCTGTCCTCTGTATTGTAAGGTGATGATATTACAATCACTGAAGCATAGAATCATAACTGTAACTAGCATTAGTTACTCAATTTAAAATGCCTACATCTTGAGAGTTCAGAAGACTCACAGTTTTTGCAGTATTTATTCTTAAAATGTTAAAAATTTTTACAATGCAATGAAAGAATACCAATTTAATGAACACGGGGAAAAAAATGCCCAAACTACAAAGAAATTTTATTTTAAATGCAGGAATAGAACTTGACCAGTGGCATTAGAATGTCCAAGTCATCAGATCATTCTTCATCAAAGTTTTCTGGCTTCCCAGGTTTGTTTTTGAGTCTGCTTCCTGACATCTTATATCTTGTACAATTTTGTTTCGTCCCCTGTCTGTGCTTTATCCTATGTAATGAATGTGAGTTGGATTCCATAGGAAAAAAGGACCAATTTACATAACTAGAGATTGCAACACAGGACCTATGTATACAGAACATTTTAAGTGCTTCATTTTTCTGTATTTTGAACATAGCTTATGGTCTATTTTAGTAAAAGAAACATCACTACTTCTCTCTGCAAAAATGACATTGTATGACACTATGTGTATTTCCCTGTCATTCACCATTTGAGTTCCTTAAATACGGTTTGAAGATAATTCAGTAATTAGTAGATGTAACAGCTGAACATCTTTAGAGATGATAGCAAAGGAAGAAAGGAATTGCTGGAGAATTTCCCACTTGCTCCTTAAAAATTTCATTCCATGTATGCTGTGCTAGAGTTTTGAAAATATTTGAAGATGTTTGAAGATACTTGACACCTGACATTTGACCACATTTGACTCCTTCTCCCTGTACCACTAATTCCTTTTAGATCTTGAAGGACACAGTGAGGATGAATCAAAACTCTGTGAAAGACAAATTTCATATCAGACTAAATCAGACATCAACTACAGCCATTCCCCTCTACAGTCAGGTTAAAGTAATATTTCATCATGAGGAGTATCAGGCCACTTTTAACTACAGGACATCATGACAATGCTGATATTAAGTTAATATATTCTTCCAGCTTTTTCACCTGCCTGTTAATATAGCATGGGATAATTGGTTTATTGAAACTACATGGTGTCACTCTGTTTCATGTAAAGTAGCTTCTAAACCTTATGAGAAACCTAGTCCAGGTGAATTGTGCAATGCTTTCACTTTTCAGTTCTCATCTAAAATGACATCTGAATTCTGTCACTTTGCACTAATGCTGGCTCTTTTCTTGATGTAAAACTATTTTGCCTATCTGTTATTTCTTTTCTTATTCTATAGTTTTATTGATTTTCTACAATGCAAAATTAAGAACTCTTTCTTACATAAAATTTCAATGCAGAAATTCTGCTGTCATTAAAAATTGTTTCAATAATTGTAAATGGAATGCAAGCTTTTTTATTTTGTACTTGTTTTGACTGAATAAACCATTAGTATTCCCTTCAAGAAATGTAGGAGTTTATGTCATTTTATATGCACACCTTGCTGTATCAAAGGGATACAGAAATCTAATCCTCCTAAGATTATAATTATAATTTATTTTTTTGTCAGTCAGACTTCAGGTCATGCCTTCACAACTGCATCTTGATATATATTTTTTAATTCTTAACTTTACGTCTTTGCCAGCTCAGTTTCTTCTATCGTCTTATAAGTTTCAAGATGCACTCCAGTGTATCATTCACTTACCTTTTCACTAAGGCAGTACGTGTAGAGACATCCTGTCCAGTTTGTGTTTTCACTATAAATCAAAACTGAAGACTCCCTTCTATTTGCTTTGCTTTCAGATTTCCAAAATTTGGCACTGGAGACTATATGGCAAAACCAATCTTTAAAATGTTCTTTCAGATATGCTACCATAAGAAAAGAAATCACATAAATTTTTCATGTGTGATCTCAAATTAAAATTCAAAGAGTACCAAAAGCTACACTCATCAAAACTCGTATCAGTAATTTCATGAATTATAACTATGAAGCATAATGTAACACTTTGTATAGTTTATGATGGTATTCTGTCTTTTCAATAGAAGATTTTATTTTCCCCTGAGTATGGTATTCTAGTTTTATAATAACATAACTGAGAATAGAACCTATTGTACTGTACTGGAATTTTAAGAGACAAACCAATACAATAAAAATCTCTGAACAACATTTTTTTTCCCCCCATTGCAAATATATGCTTTTTTGTTTGCTTGTTCATGTATTCTAAATAGTTTTGTTTTTTTTGGGGGGGCGGGGGAGGGGGTCAAGTATACATTTTACAATTCAGCACTTCTAAATTGGGATATTTTTGTAAATCAACAACATTACAGAAATAGTTTCAAAACAATATCAAAACTGTACAATTATTAACAATAACATGAAACAAAATTATCTCACTGCAGATATTTAAATTTTATTTTAAATTCAATTTAATATATTATTTTTATTACTTTTATCACTCTTCTAACTTCATGTGTTCTTTAACATTTTTACATCTTCACAAGTATTCAGTATTACAGAAACCTTTGCATTTAAATGTGCTGTTATATTAATCAATTACTACTTTAAATGAAGAATGGACAAGAGCGGAAAACAAAATCGCTAACCTATACATGGCAGCATGCTTGATTTTTTGTGATGGAATGTAGGTTGATCCTGTCCAGTTACATCATCGCAGAAAGAAAAAAGGGACAGGCTATGTCACTTCTAGATTACCATCATCTGAAAGAATACTTGAAGTGATACATCTGAGCTTATGACTTCAGTTTATTTTCCATATGATTTATATTATTTTACTTAGATATTGTTACTTGTTAATAGAAGCAAGAGTTTACTGAAAATCACTCAGAAATAATCTTTCATATCATTGTGTTTCTGGAGAATATGAAGATGAAACAGTGTGAGAGGAAATAAATGAATACAGGGTTCCCTTTATTTCATGTCTACATATTTCACTGTAGAAAGTACTTCTCACAGCCAGCAGGGACTGTAGCATCTCAGTATTTATTAAAACAAAAAATAAAACACAGCTTTGTTTCTAGCTTTTCTCGCTATAACCTTGAAAGCATGAACACTGACTGTAACCAATGGAAGGTAGCAGAGTGTAACCAAATGCCTTCCTCAGACAATTGGAAATTGTATGTCTGAGAGATATGAATGCCCTCATTTATCTTACCCAGGGCTTTGCAGACTCCACCATCCCATATCTACAGATCATATAATTTTTTCATACTATTATAGAAAACAACATTTTATTGTAGCAGTCACCTAGCATTTTGTTTCTCTGCCTTTTTTTCCTATGCATTTGGGAAACTGTTCAGCTGTTTCCTACTCTCTGCATTTCACCTGGCAGGAAAGTTAATCAGATTTCCTTGACATTCACTGTTAGGCTTTAAAGTGTTTCTCTTTCACCTTGTTATTATACAATCACATTTCAACTAACTAACTAACTACACTAATAAGTAAGTAAGTAAAATAAATAAATAAATGCTAATTCCACTGACAAAGGCTTATAGTGAATTTCAGTTTTCTCTCTGATACAATATCAATAATTTCCTGCATTCTTAAATGATCCAGAAAAGCCTTAAATGCTCAAGGAATAAAACTGACACCAAATATTACTCCAGATGTTTTATTACTGCTCAGAGAAAAGTCCTGAGCCCTCAGCCCACAGCCATGTGATACTCTAGAATTCCCTAAATAAGCGGTTACTGCCTGGTGTGAACTGATTATGAGCTCCATCACTGACAATGAAGCCAACTTACCCACAACTAAATATCAAGTGTTCAAAAGTTCTGAGAAATGCTTATAAAATCAACACTCCTGTACAGTAATTACTATAGTACTTATGCACATGGAACATAAAATCAGTCAGGATAATAAAATCTCCCGTAACCACTGATTATAAATATAATTATATAATAATTTTTTGCTCTCCTCATAGAATCATAGAATCGTAGAATAGTTTAGGTTGGAAGAGACCTCAGAGTTTGTCATGTTCCAACCCCCTGACATATGCAGTAACACCTCCCACTAGAACAGGTCACTCAAGGCCTCATCTGACTTGGCCTTGAACACCTCCAGGGAGGGAGCAGCCACAACCTCCCCGGGCAAACTGTTCCGGTATCTCACCACCCTCACTGTAAAGAACTTCCTCCTAACACCTAATTTAAATCTCCCCTCTGCCAGTTTAAACCCATTACCCATCGTCCTGTCATTACAAGAGCTTGTGAGTAGTTCCTCCCCAGCCTTCCTGTAGGCCCCTTTCATGTACTGGAAGGCTACTACAAGGTCTCCTCAAAGCCTTCTTTTCTTCAGGCTAAAGAGCCCCAACTTTCATAGCCTGTCCTCATAGCAGAGGTGCTCCAGCCCTCTGATCATCTTTGTGGCCATCCTCTGGACTCACTCCAACAGTTCCATGTCCTTCTTATCTTGGGGGCTCCAGAATTGTACACAGTACTCCGGGGCTGAGTAGGCAAAATCTCTGACTTCTCAGATTCTTTCAAATCTTTTGCTTATTAGAACATGCAGAACTTTTAGAATTTTTAATTTCCTACAACATTCCTGTACTTCTGAATAGCTAAAACTAATTGACTAGTAGAGGGCTTTTTGGACATCTCATTCCATGAATACCAACATAAACATGTTTCAAAATGTTATCACTGTATTTCCAGTATAAGAATAAGATTTAGATCTCCCCTTAAATATCCACTCAGTATGCTTGGCTATTGTATGCACAGGATGAGGAAATTATACTTCTTTTAGTTTAACTGTTTGTAGTGGGTTTGCAGTGACCTGCCCCCCCACCTTTTAGA
>VWZI01012489.1:8384-45703 GCA_013396835.1 Psilopogon haemacephalus
TAAAGGAAAAAATTAGGAATTGAATTTAGCAAAACAAGAAATCAAAGGGTATATGCAGATATAAAAAAAGGAAAACCCATTGGCACATTATATATGGAAATACATGGGCATACAATATCCATTTACTGTGTACATACCTCTGCTATACTCACATATAAAATTATGGAATTTTTTTCCTTATAAAATAAATAAATATATACACACATAGATACTTATTTAACATACACAGATTTCTGACTACTTGTCTATCTTTGTGTATTCCACTTGAGGATAAAAATATCTCTTCCTACTACCATTACAAGGGTTACATATAAGTTGGCTTTCTGCTTACAGTTTTAAAGTGTAGCAGAAAGTATGAGTATGGACAGAAGAAAGAGAAAGGAGTATCTCTTCACCTCTTTTTATTTTATGGGGTTACCTGATCTCGCAAGCCCCTCAAAGCATCTTTTGATATTCAACATTGAGCAACAAAACTTTGAGCATAGATCAGAAAGCATGCAGTTAGGAAAGGACACTAACTTTCCCTGCAACTTGTCAGTGGGAGTAAGACTGCATTTTTGGGAGGAAGGACTGGAAGATTGTATCTGCTCATTTGAACAACCCACCCCTATAGCTGACACGGGGCCTTATACATCACACAGTCAACACAGAAGCTGAACTTGAGAGTTGCCCATTTTCCCTACCACTCTTCAATAGAGCAGTGAGTCTCTACTGTTCACAATCATCATGGCTGGAACATGTTTTGATGACACCAGCTGCTCTCCAGAGGCTTTACCCTGCTATCTATTAAATAAGACATTCTTTAATTGTTAAATAAATTGTTAGTGTGGTGGGGATTCTTTTAAAAGAAAACACTTTGTAACCACAAAGTGCAATCAAAAGTAGTACCATTAATGTTTAGTGTCTCACTATCAGATCGGGGCAAATTAAAAGTTGAGCACTAAGATTTAAGTAACATTTTTATGCTTTTATGTATATATATGTATGCATATATATATTAAGAAGTTCTCTGAAATGAGAACAGGCTTGAAATATTCATTTTTTGTGTTTAGTTTTGCAAACACTTTTTAAAATAACTTTTTAGTCACATTGTTCAGAAATTTTAAAAGCAAGACCTCAGAAGATCTGTCATTCTAATTTCATTTTAATTTGTTCATGGAAATTGTATTTCAGTTTTAATGAAATCCCTAGTGATCTCAAATGAAAAGTATTACATTTTTTCATTCTTCATGACATTTCTGAGATGTCTTTTCTTACAATAACAAATTGTGAAGGAAGATTTACCTCATCATAACATATCTTTGAATTTCCCTCCCTGTGATGATGTCACTTTGATCTTCACACCATATAGAAAAAATATTTTAAAAGACAAAAATTCTATGTCTTCAAGTGATTAGGATTACAATTTAAAAAATAAATGAGACATGGGCAGTTATTCTTCCAAACACATTTTATCCCTAATCTTCCACTTAGGTGAAGCATTATTCTAGCCTCTTTATTTATATCTGTTAAGATCTTATGCAAAAATATCATTGTTCTTTACTGTTGGCTGAGTTACTCTGGAAATTCAGACAGAGATAATTATGCACAGACAGTTCTCTAAGCCATAAAATTATTCAGTTTATCAAAGTTCACAGAGGTGGGCTTGCCAAGAGAGAAACTAGGCTTTTTCTCATGAGCAGTACTTGAAAACTTATCCAAGAGGGCCAGGGTTCTTGCAATCTCCAACGACAAAGTCTCTGAATTGTTCTTGCCTTTTTTTTTTTTTTAATTCATCTCTTTGGGGGTTTTGTTCCTGTTTTGAAAGGATTGCTTTTCTTTATCAGACTCATTTGGCATGGAAAATAATCTGCCTCTGCCAGCTGCATCATGTCTTCTCTGGGCACACATCAAAAACTAGTTTGGATGCCACCTGTCTGATTACTCATCTAGTGATGTCAGTTCTGATTTTGCTTGAACATGCCATGAACAGAACAAAGGGTAACAGAAGAGGTTGTGTTTTTTCAAAAACGTTAAATAAAGAATCCATGATCAAAACAGGATCTGTCATACCATATATGCATTTGACTTGTTGGACAATAACTTCTGGTTGGTCATGTGAGATTTCAAGAATCAAATATAATAATTTGCATGTACCTGCAAATTGCTGTATATAGTTTCATTTTTATCTACATATATTTATATAGAAGTATGGTTATTAGGACATTGGAAGATTTATAAATATAATTGGATTTTTAAACAACTATTTATACTTTTAAAATCAGTTATTTACACTGTTACTGGGGAAAAGAGGCAGAGAAGTCAAATGATCTACTTATTCTAAAATGCATGCTTGAAAGGAGAAGTTGACTTCAACTTTAAAAATACCTCTTAACTCTGAAGTGAATCTATATTTTTATTAGTTCAGATGCAGATCCTTAGATTGCATGTGCTTGAAATTAGGCAAAATAACCCTATTATTTCACAAAAACATCTTGATATATTGAAGCTGAATTACATCCTTCAGAGAATTCTATGAAACAAAGTATAGCAAGAAAAAAAAAAAAAAAAGTGGCAGAATAATTCCTTCCCCTGTGATCATTTTAGGTATTTCCAAAACATGTCTGAAGTAGAGATGGGACCAGTTTCTCCATTTGCATAGGAAGTTGTCTAGGTGTGTTTATTTTGGGACACCAACACCATCATCACCTATGAAATACTTAAATTCAGAGAAGATTGGATTGAAAAGAAAAGACAGAGGTAAAAGACAAAATGTGAGTAAGTAAGTAGTACTGGACAGTGGGAAGCTCTGATGTTCAAATTTTGCAAATGGTCTTGTTTAGGTTTAACTGTCAATTGATGTTTGGGGGAAAGGTTTGTCCATTTAAATGAAATTAGTTTTCCTTTTGCTAGGAAAGAAATGAACTTAAAAGCTTTTTAATGAGGTGTGTATATCATTCAATATGCATCTGCGTACTGACAATATACCCACTAATTATATGGAGAATAGAAATCAATTAATTATTTAAGCAGCTTCTTTTTAAGAGTTAATCAACCACTGCCAGTGGCTCTCGATTGCCAAGTCTTTAATGTCTGTCATTGTCACAGCTTATACATGTTCCTCATATTTGAATATTATGACTGTTTCCCTCTTTTGCACTATTTAAGCTGGGGCTACATGAAAAGTAATGGAGTATCTTATATGGAGTTTCTTGGTATGATCCAGAATGAAAATATGAGGTAATTAAGGGGTTTTCCTTCCATTTTTGTCTTGGGAAACTGATCATCCCAAGTTCTCTTCACTGTTTATGGGTGCTGTACCTGAGAATGAAGTTCTGTTACTCAGGTCAAAATGTGCATATATTGTCAGCTCCTTAGGATGAGGAAAATCTTGCAATTTTCATTTACAAAGAAACTCAGACATCTAGCTTGTACCACAGATTAATATCTGTGTACTGTTAATTATACAAAGTCCAAATATAAGGTTCATACTTGCTCTGTGATGTGAATAGCAATATAATCAAGCAATTAAATTATCATAAGGTTTCAGTATCGTCTATCAGAGATTTTTAGGGAAGGTAATATTCTCTGGGTTCCAATAAAACTAGAAGCTGATCTGAGATATTACCAACATAATAGAGCTACAAATGTGTAAACCCATTGTGTGTAGAGTGATTGATTCCTTTATATCAAAAAGCATGCTCCTTGTTCTTTTGCTTTAGTTCCACTCTTAAATATGCCTTGCACAGGAAGAGCAGATATATAAATTATTCTTTAACGTTCCCTGATACTTGTCTTTATTTAGAGAGCTGATGTACTACAATCATTGCTTACTGCAGCAAATGTAATAATTTTGTTGTTACCCTTGATTATTCCCTAAAGGTCTTTATCTTCTTACAGTACTAAACTGTAAAATCTTAAAGGCTGGAAATATAATATCATTAAAGGTGTGAATTCTAGCACAACAGATTATTGATCTATTTGGAAGTTTGACATAGGTGAAAACCCACTACTACAGCACTAAAGGTATTCATAAGAGTATGTGAAGGAAGAGAGTATCTGGAGAAGTCATTCCTGAGCCTCATGCCAGTTGCTGGGGCAAAGTGAGTGCCTATATCATCCCCAGTCCTAGTGTGTGGGTGATGCATGCAAAATTCTTGCACCAGCTGGCAAGTAGGAGGACCTCAGATCTGTGGCAGGGTATCAGGCAGATGGAGGGTCCATGCTGGCATGCACGGGAGGACCTGCAAGCATTTAGTACATGAGAGATGACTTTACATTTGTACATGTTTGCAGAGAGCATCAAGATGGTCCACCTAGTAATTACAGAACCAGCGGGGTAGTTGAAGTGACCTGGGATTCAAGCAATGGTGCCAGATGAAGATAGGGGTCATGCTGAGGCTCAAGAAATCTGCAAATTTGTGTATGCCTGTGAATCTAGAGTGGTGGCAGGATGACCTAGCACTAGTGACCTTTTGTCTCTGACAGGTACAAGAGGGGATCTAGTTGAAGGTGTTTATGTTGTATTTGAGCCCTTTGCTCTTGAAGGCAAAGCCTTGTCTGTGGCAAGCTGTGTGATCAGAAGTGTCAATGTTCTCTGTGCCTCTCTCTTCAACATATTCTGTATTTTGTTCCTGGTTGAAGCTGCAACTAGGAAAGTGGCAGCTGCGTTGCTCTGCCGGGGCAGAGACCCCAGGTGGAAGGCACCAGCCTGAGCTCCAGCAACTGAGCAGCAGAAACCTGGGCTGGAGCAGCTGGGGAAGGCTATCACATTTCTTAAAACACTTAAAACTACTATGACAACAGCTGTTACCATGTTTTTCTACGTTAAATAATTAACTGCTGTGAGAAGATAGACTCTTAAGTCCAGCAACAGAAGACTCTGTTTATGCTAAAACCTGAGAGCCCTGTTGTATCCATACACATTTTAGGAATACGTGGCAGATTGATACTACAGATCAGCCTCAGAAGAGCCACTTTCTTGTTGCTGTTGGTGATATATTTATTGCCGAGTGTGCTGTTAAAATAATCAATAATTCCCTTAATTAACATAATACTAATACAGCTTGAGCTTATAAGTTTACCTGACAGGGCCTGTGTGTATTAGAAGCAATCAAAAGCAGAAAAGCTCAAGAAGAGCAGAGAAGAACAGACAGTCAACTAAAAATATTTTTTTTAAACTGTGAGAGGGAATAAGATTAACTAAGACCATTTCCCATTTATTGTGAAAGACAAAGATACTGATTTTCTTAGAATCCATTCAAATATCAGTTGCACCTAATTTTCTTTTTGTTTAAATTTCATTCTGTATTAATAAATCACTCATTTTGGAGAAAAGTAATATTTTTTTCATGCAAAGTGTAATATTAATGAAATGTATATTTTTAACTCTGATTCAGTCTTTAAAGTAAAAGGTTACTGCATATATTCCACCTCATGACATGTTAACTTCAGCTTGATTAAATGAAATATTTCATAAAGTCATCTAATTTTTAATTTGAAAACAGAAAGCCATGGCAATTACCTCATTTCTCTTAGTAGCCTGTTCCAATGGTTAACCATCCTTTCTGTAAAGAAGACAACTTATTTCTCACTTCTTTTGTTTTGTTTTGTTTTGTTTTTTTTCCCATCCCTGGTTTCAGCTTATGGTTTTTAGTTCTTGTTCTGACTCCACTACTGATATGCAGAATGAACCCCAAAAGTCATGCAGAGTTATGAAGTAGGTATGTTTTATTACAGCCCTGGGTGAAGGCAGGATCGCTCCATCAATCCCGCAAACCCCATGATGGCACAAGCCACAATTTATGTTACAAGAGCATACATATCCATGATAAGGGGCAGGGTCATTACAGTTATTTCTTGGAGTTCATTAACATAGGTATTTTCCCATTCTCCATCCTGGTTCCAGCCCCTCTGGTGGTCTTGAGTGGTTATCTGAGTTGAAGACCAGAAGATTTCCTCACAGGGTTTTCTCATCTTTGGTCAACAGGCCCCTCTTAAGCCAGAATGTTTCTGCTTCTCCTTTATCTCCTTCCTACTTTCCTTGGTCACTGCAGGCATCTGCCTTTACAAGATTACATGTCACAGATCTCCAACTAGTAGCTGCAGACACTTCTGCAGTAGTGGCTGCTGTTTTTATATCATCAACTGACTACTATAAACAAACATTTCTGCAAAGTTTTATAGTTTGCCACAGACATCCTCAAAACTGTGCATCTGATCTGTAAGTCCCTTTACCAGTACCCCTTGATTTTTCTTTTAGCACGACAGTGAGGTGATATTTACTACTTGTAATTTTGTTTCCATGAAGATACCTCTAAACAATAAGCAAATTAATCTTCAATCTCCTTTTGTTTTTTTCCGTCTTATAGCAAGGCATATGCAAGGCATATACTTTTTTTATGCTTCTGATGTGTACGCTATATGTATTTGAAAACTCGACCTCCAGACATACAGATACTGTTCTAAGCTTAACCAGAATGAGAAAAAAAAAAACCACAAAAAACAAACAACAACAAAACAACAAACAAACAACAAGAAACAAATCTCAGCTTCAGCGATGAAAGTACAGTTTTCTTATTCTTATGTCCAATACTATAACTAAACCTTTTACTTCAAGAATACTGCAACTTCACTCACTTACTGTAGAGAATCTTCCTTTACAAATCCTGAGTCATGGTTATCAGGTAAACCTGCTTTACAAGTAAAACAGAGATTCTGTTTCACTTCCAAATTTGGTGGCACCTCTATGAAAACATACTTGAGGAAGAGTAAAACATCACAAAGGCCCAGCAAGGAGTAAGGTGAAATAATAATGCAAACACAAAGGTGAGAAGAGGAAGAGGGCAGGAGTGCTGCACGTGTGGAGCAGGGACGCCCCTGCAGCACTGGAGAGAACCCACTGGAGCAGGGACCCACCCTGAAGCCCCAGGAGGGCCCCAGATCACAGCACAGGGACATTTTCTGCAGGATCTATGGATGTTAAGAACCCAGGTAGAAGCAGGTTGTCCCTGAAGAAGAGCAGAAACAACTGCAACTCCTATTCCTCAACCCTTGTTCCACTCAAGATGAGGAGTTAGACAAAATTACAAGGAAGAGAGGGGTGGGAAAAAAACATATTTTGAGAATTAGTTTTGATTTATCATTATTATTCCTTAT
Organism: Psilopogon haemacephalus; assembly: GCA_013396835.1. NCBI lineage: Eukaryota > Metazoa > Chordata > Aves > Piciformes > Megalaimidae > Psilopogon > Psilopogon haemacephalus. Next base: position 15,522 of record VWZI01012489.1, read on the forward strand.
TCAATTTTCAGTAATTTAAAGTGATTTCCCTAAATTGAGCCTCTTTTGCCCATGATGGTAATTGCACTGTTTAACCCAGAAGCTTTCATCACATTTTCCCCCTTTGTCCAGCTGAAGAGGGGGAGTGATAGAACAGCTTGGTGAGCACCTGGTGTCCAGCCAATGTCAAACCCACCATACACATTTTGTGTTAAGTATAACATCTGAATTATTTTTAAAGTAACTTCTTTCAGTAGTGAACTCTCCTCAACTTGTAGATGAGCTCATATTGCTTCCTACTAGATGAATGTTTTCTTGTAGTAAGAAACAGTTACAGTATATTTGAAAAATTAAGTATTCTTAACATGAGTCTATCTTACTATACAATCCATCAAGGTTCACTCATCTTCATTACTAGATTTGACATTTATTTACTTTTCACTTAGGTGAATTTCATATCACCAGCAAATATATGCTATAGAATAGTTTGGATGCTGGACAGCCCTTCAGCTGTGATACAGGTGACTGAAGGAAACATTCAAACTGTATTGAAGAATCAGAGGGATATCAGAAGAGAACAGTAGTTAAAATTTATTATGATATTTCTCAGAAATAAAGGATTGATATATTGTGAAATTGCTTGCAAAACAAAACAAAAAAAAAACCCTAAAAAACCCAGGACCTATGAGGCAGATAATAATATCATTAACACCACCACCACAAGAAGTTTAAAAAAAAAAAATCAGGAAAAGGCAGATAAAGAAGATTGTTTTGAGTCTTCTAGTATTAGAAAATGTCAATTTCAAATTTTTTGTTTGTTTGGGGTTTTATTCCTGTGGTGGGTTTTTTTTTTTTCTTTGCTCTGTTTTGTTTTGTTTTGTTTTGTTCTAAAGAAGGCACAACAACCTTTTCACAGAAGTACAGTGCCAAATACTTTGACATGAGTTTTCCAGGGCCAGATTAAATTCTCTTGTGAAAAATATTTAAAATTTCCTCTTGGAAAAGGTGGGACTCATCAAACTTAAAAGACAAGATCATAGAAGTGTGATGATTCTTGCAATTGATCCTTTATAGCAGTGGTCTCATTGGTGGACAGAGACATCAAATCAGAGATCAGTTAATGTTAAAAGGTAACACATCTCTGCTCAGAATGTAATGGATCAAACTTCTTTTGAAGTGTCACAAAAATAATTACTTGAAGTTCTTTGTTTTAAAACATAGAAAGTGATGGAAAACCTCCTAAATCAATGTATTTCACAATTCAAGAGACTTGGTAAAGCACCTTTCTACTCTAGCATACATTCCTGTTGCACTTCCTCTTTTCTCCTCTAAGTGTTTAATTTCAAAGATAAACTCTTCAAATGAGCAGAGAAAGGGTACAACACAAAGTTCCTAATTTATCAACAGATAGCTTTTTATGAACACAGAAACAAAACAGCTTATTAGCTTTCCTTACAAATTTTCTCAGTCTCTCAAAAACTAGGGCAGAACTGCCCTTCACAATTACTGGAACAAGGTTAAGAAGCATTTCATATGACTTGATATTTTCCATACCAACTGTGTGTTAATTTATAGGATGTTGTAAATACATACTGCACCATTTCAATCTGTTTTATATGATTTGCTTTTGTACTTTATTGCAGTAAGAAAGTGACTAGTAATGTATTCATATTGCACTAATACCTAGAAACAATCAACCATATAACTCAGCCATTACACACCATAATAAATATCAATGCAATTTTAAAAGTGAAGAAATAAATCTCTCTGACTAACATTTCTCTGAGATGTGTAGACACTTCTGGTGTCGGCATGTGTATCTCCAAGCTGACTGAAATCTGTCTTTATTGGATGAATGAGTAATCTGCACTGTTATGCAAATATGACCTTCAAGAAAGTTGAGACAGGAGCAATATTTAAGAAAAAAAAAAAAAAAAAAGAAGAGAGAAAATGAAAGTTAATATTGGTTGTCTTGAATTTTTCTTGTAAATTCTTTCTACTACTAAATGAAAGACCTATTGTGCTATGGGATCTTAAGTTTGATCAAAACAATCTATTTGTACTCGTTCTAATTGTAGCAGTTAGATATCAATGTGAGACATTAATTTGAAAATTAATTAATATAGTTTATTAATTTTGTTATTTTGATAATAATGGGTTCTTCACATGGTCATGTAAACATTATACAAAGGCAGATAAGGAATCTGGAACACTTAAGAACTTAACTAGCAACAATATAACAAATACCAAACTTGAAACTGGAAAGATATTTTCCAGTTTCTCTGCACTTCTTGCCCACTTGGAGGCTTGAGATGTGCTTTTCTGCTGCTAAGGCAGAAGGTACTCAGATTCACTTGAGAATTTACAGAATCTTGTTAGAGATTTTCCAAGAGGCTTTTGAGTGCTTACTCACAAAGTAGTCCCTCCAGATTTCTGGGGCTGCACTATGGCATCACATAATGCCCAAAGCACTTGAAGGGGGTTGCTGTTGGTGATTTCAGAGCCATTAGAGGCTTTCGAGCTCCCCGGGCTCTTTTCTCAGGAAGCTGGGGCTATAGCACAGTCTCCTGGTTCCTCTTGAACTCCCAACAGCTGGAAACTTGTAGGGGTTAGACAGGATGCAGTGAGAGGGTAACACCGAGAGTATGCAGACGAAAAACAATGGCAGTAGCAGCTGTCACCAAATGGCAGAGCAGAGCATGCAGAGAGAGAGAGGCTCCTGTTACCTGCTCATCTCTTTTATCCACGCTTGCCTGAGGTTAGTTGGCCTTTAGACATAGATCAGCCAATCAGAATGGCACTCTGCCAATTCTGACCATATTAGGTGAAACCAGGCCTTTTGTTTCCCTTCCTATGGTTGCTTCTCCCAGCACAAAATGTGAGGGAGCAGGGAAACAAGCCTGGGTGAGCCAGGACATGCTCAGGCCTATTCAGACCCACCACAACAGTAATATAAAAGGTGAACCATAGATTGGCTGTCAGAGACTCAGACTCTTAGAATGAGTCAATAAATTGGGAATTTCTTAGGAACAAACAATATACTTTAATATCAAAAGATGGATGACTTGCAAGCTATATGATCCAAAGACAGATACTTCAGGAGAATAATGTTATCTGAGAATTTTTTGTCTTTTTTTTGTGTTTCCTACAAATTTTATGTTGCTTCCTATGATTCTTCAAGCAAAATCTTTGCTATAATAGCTGAAGACAGAATGTTCCAGCTCAGGAAAATACATGAAATGTATGAGATGAGCTTTGAATTGAGTAAATTTCTACAGTTCTAGCAATTTGCAAGAATGTAACTCATCTACAAGTTATAAGGCACCTGTAGCAAATGCTGCTGTTGGCAAAATCCATTAAAGCTCTGTAGTGAGTTTTATGTTAGCACACATCATAGTACGGATGTGAGAGTTACTGAGCTCCAGTAAACTACATCTAAGATAAGCTAAACATTTTAACCTCATTATGTCTCATATGCATCTAACCACATTCTGAAGGCAATAAAGAATAGCCATCTGGAGATGGTCAGAGTCTGTAGCCTCAGATTTGATTTCTTCTTTGTTCAGGCTGCAGACAAATGATTAGGTTGCTGACTAGGTTCTCACCTGACATTAATCTACAGGGAATGTGGTAAAGTTCTGGACGGGACATAAGGAATTGTTGAATGTGATAAAATAAAGTGTGAGAAGATGAAAAAAGATACAGATAATGCTATGAATTTCACTGTTATTTGATCAGTATTTTAATGCCAACTGTCAAGCCAAACCTTTTTTTTTATTATTTTTTATTATATACATGCAATAAGCCAAAAGTGTTTTTACAGTCTAGGGACAAGGGAGAAGATAATTTTCCTTGGCCTATGAAAGAGTAGCTGGATAAGCATGGTATTACAGCACTGGTGCCCTATACAGAACTCCCATCATGTCAGAGCTCATTGCAATGTTAATGTTCTTGCTGCCTTCAGCATGTGAGTCCAGTAAGGTCAGATAATTCTGAGCAGTGAATTATATTCAAGGTAACCATATAAGTTGACCTAGTTCCAACCTTGCTGTATAGGCAATGGAGTAACAAAGGTACCAAAGTGCAATTTGTCTGCATGTAGAGTATAGAAATGATAAATGATCAACTGAAAGCTTTCATTTGAATGTACACATCTGAATTACAGACATAACGTGATACAGGATGGAGTTAAGTTCCTTATATATGTCTGTATGTATATAAACATATATGGAAGTAAGATTTCCTTTCTTAACTTTTTATTCATACTGTGATCCTTACTGTGATATCTTTGCCTATTTCCATTAGTCTGAAACTCTCCTTGATACACCATTGATAGTTTAGGAGATGGAGCCTACTGAATCCTTTACAATATTTTGTTAATATCACATAATGGCACCATGCCTTGGATCACATAAAATAGCCTGGGAAGGATTTTAGACATGGATGATTGAATTTATTAGCACTGAGTTCTACCTTTAGCTATATGATTTTCCTGAAAACTATGATTCTGAAATGTAGAATGGTAAAAGCAGGACAAACTCTGCTAGGTGTAACTATAATAATTATATATGTGAGAAATACATGCCATGTAGTCTGAAAGGACTCCCATTCTGTCTTAACTGGTTATTAGAAACAATATAAACAAAAGCAAAGCAGAACAAAACCCCCAAACAACAAACAAATGAAAAAGAGCCCCCAAACCTTCTTAACCTTAAAGTTCTTTTGTCATTTACTGTTTGTGGAAATGTGAAATGAGTTCTTTGCATTACCTCTAGTCAGTCATTAAAAGAGACACAGTATGTCTTGACCAGTTAAAGTATTTCCTCTTGCAAACCCAATGACACAGGAGATTATTATAGAATGGAAACATTAAAACAATATGATCATGATTACTTTTTCAGCTTTTCATAATTTGGAATTCTAAGTCAATGCTGCTGAAGACGATTGTGTTACCTGTCACAGCACAGTCCAGCTTCTGCATACCATTCATGAAATATTGAAAAAGAAGACAAAACACCAGTGTTTATTTTCATGGCTGTTCCATTTGCTGAAGGCATAAATATTTATGATCAGTCCACTGCTAGCACTGTGACAAGATACATCTCCAAAACAACAGTATACTCTGAAGAGATGGGGCTGGCTTCCCATCAGAAACTATGCCTAAACCTGGACACTGAAATGTCTGCAGACACGTGTCTTGAATTCTGACCCATAGGATGCCTCTTCATAGAAAATGGCCATTTTCTGTGAAGAACTGGGAATTTGTTGTCACAATCAGGACAACATATTTTAAAACTCTAATATAAGAGGTCTTGGCATTGAAACTATGTGAGTGTATATATATATATATATATACAGGAGTTACTTACTAGGCAATGGGCTACATTCTCAACCCTTTTCCACCTGTTTTTATTCACTGTTTCTATTACAACGAAGCACAGAAACTACATATGAGAACAACACTATGCTAGGTAATACTCAGGCTTAATAATAGACTGCCGCAGAGAATTTGCAATTAAAGAATTAGATAGCCAAGTACAAAATTATGGTCTTTAAAACTGTATTTGTTTAAAAATTGTACATTCTTTAAAATCGTCCATCTAAAGCTAGTGTTACTTCACCATTTGTTTGCTTCTTTCTTTGTACTTTCATTTCAAGGTTTTTGCTGAACATTCTGTCTCAAAGAGAAATTAAAGATTTTTTTGTTCTTGTCCTTAGCCCACTCAAGCTACTGTAACAAGAGGTTATGCAGTTTCAGTGTAGGTTCTCAGTTCAATTGCCTAAATCTAGTACTCATGTGTTGCTAAAGACACCTTTGGGTATTGAAGACATTTGCACTGAGACGGAAGATAGTGTCAATACCTACAGAAGAATTATGTCCTTCTACAATAGCAGCTAGAGGCCATACAAGATATATAGCATCTTATAGGGTACAGGATGCATATCTGTAAGCAGCTGAATGGCTGATTGATTTACCTTCTATGTCTACATAGGTTACAATTGTGCTGGTTACTGCCACAAATGGAGCTTCATGAGCCTTTCAGATCACCCAAAGATAGGCATACAGGACATGGTTCATATACTAAACATGTTTAATGCTGTTTGAGATGCCCTAAGTAGCTTATTCATTCCCCAAACCTGAAGGATATCGGTCTTTCAAACCTCCTGTGTTGGATCTCTGAGTCCTGTGCAGATGTTGCAGATCCTTGAGGTCACATTAAATGCCACTAGATCCCTTCTTCATACAAGAGAGTCAATCCCATGTTAGCTCAACATCTGAATGGATTTTCTACTTGTACTGACTAAAATAGAGTTTATTGCATCTCATGCCTTTACAGATGACCAAATTTAAAGACTCAGAGTTCTTTCCTTTGTGTTTCATCAAAAGCCTCCACATAAAAACCACCAGATTGTAGTCCAACTGAAATACAGCAAATTTTTCCACTAAAAATTAAACACAGTCATCAGAAGAAGCAGATCAACATTTTATTCCCTTCACTTCAGATATTCAAATTAGTATCACTTCCTCCCTTAGTCATGCTCTTGCTAGAAGTCTGTAGTCTGCTGTGAGATATAAGAAGAAAGAAGAGGGTTTTATTACCTTCCTGTTTAATTTATATCATTGTGAAGTAAAATTGGATGAAGTACTAAGAGAAAAAATATACCCCGACTGTATTCAAAAGTCTCAGTTTTCAAGCACAGGGAAAACCGTTCTGACTTCTCTCCTGCAAACAGCTTCTCTAGTTTATATTACTTATCCATTTGATAGAATATAAGTAATTATTTGTAGGATCACCTAAACATATCAGGTCTGTTTTTCTAACATTTTATCATCTGCACTTCCCAAAATGTTCCCTAAAAGACATAGTACACTTTCTTCCCTGCCACATTCTTTTTTCTCCTCTAAGCCAAGAAGCAACACTCATTACAGAGCTTTTTGAAGGCTATATGTATTCTCATTAGTTCTTTAGCCAATAAGTACTTATTCTAACAAAGAGGCCAATACAAAATTATCTAAGACAATTCTGTCTTTTGTATCAAGAGGGAACATGAATTTTGATCTCTTTCTTTAATTCAGATGCCATTTTTTCATTGAAGGTATGATTTAGCAGATGTTAGTAACAAAGCTCAAAATTTAACAAATTGACAGGTATAATCTTTGTTACTTTAGAAATTAGGACCTTAAAGAAACAATAAAAATAATAATTCAAAAAACCACCAAACAAACTAAAAACAGACAAAGGCAAGTTCTGGATGTACAGATTAAATCCTCAGACATTTCTTATTCAAGTGACTATTTTAATCACTTAGACACAGAGAACTTTTCTCTATTTCTGTCTTCTCACCACCATGTCCAAATTATTTCCTGCACAATAACACAGCAGTAACTGAAGGGTTTAAATGTCTTCTGTCTTTGGAAAATTTATAAGGCAGTGGTTAGAATACATTCCTGACAATGAAGAATTTAAAATCTGAAACCCTTTAAGATGAGGCTGGACATAAATTAGAGTTCCAGAACCACTCAGGTAATGGTATAAAACTATGTGGGTGGTTTTGCTGCCTTCATGGAGAGCAAAAACTGAAAAAGAGAGCAGATGCCACCTTTTCTTGCAATCTGTCCATTCAGAGACAGTTTCAGGCATTATCAAAATATATCTAAATTGCTGAGTCCTTCAAAGATTTTAAGAGGGAAAACTGAACTTCTGTATCCTTATTAATTTAGAAGCATAAAGTTCTGCCAAAATGGAAGTGATCCTTAATACCTAGGTGGATGTAACTCAACATATGGAAAGCTTTCAACCTGAGGAAATGAATCAAAGTTCTATCATAGGAGAACTGCAGTTGGAAGCTTGAATGTAAAATCTAAATGCAACTTTATTTCCTTGTTGCATTTTGTTTGCTTGTTTTATCTTTGTCTTTTTTACCAAAACAGAAAACAAACATTATATAAAGTGCTACTGTATGCAAATTTAGAGATATTAATGGCACCTGGAAAAACTCAATCTTGAAAATGCCTGTCAGCAAATAATTTGTTCAAGTGAGTTTGGATATAATTTACCTATGTGAGTAGTATTACCTCAGGAAGAGGAACCCAAGTATCCTTCTCAATGAGTTCACTGAACCTACGTTGTCTGTGTCATGGATTAACTCCTATGATGGTGATTTAGACATCTTGATTGCTCAGATCTTTCAGCTAAAGATCTGATCTAGAGGTTTAAGTCTATTGATTTAACTTACTTGAATATCTGATGCAGTTCAGTCAGAGGAAGTTCTCAGTTGGCATCCACACTGTTGTATGAGGTCACTATTTCTACTTGCCAAATACAACATGGTAGATGTTCATTGCCTCAGGAACTGATTGATACACCAGATTAAGAGTGCCTATGACAGCATGTCAGATGTCAGTTACAAAAAAAAAATAAAAATTGGAAACCACTAATAAATCGAGAAAATAATAATTTCCATTCAAGTGTAGAAATCTGTGGCAGAAAATGAACAAGTAGATCTATTGTGAGCAAGAGGGAACAAGGGAAATTAGCTTTGATATACCTATGTGAGTAATACTTTTCTAGAGCATGAAAGTATTGCAATGAAGCTGTGTAAAAAAGAAAAGTATATTGGAGCTGAAAATCTGCATATTGAAGAAAGCCCTTAAAAATATTCAAAGTGGGGTTTTGTTTTGTTTTGGTTGGTTATTTGTTCTGTTGTTGTTGGATTTTTGTTTTTGTTATTGTCTGATTTTTTTTTACCCCTTTTTTTTTCTTCTTACTAAAAAATGCACAGCACTGACCTATGCTTGTTCCTGCTGATGCCAAAGAACTCAGGATTTCTATGCCTAAGTTTATTCTGACGTCTAAGAGATTATACATGTCAAGGTACAATGATCATGTACTTAGAAAAAACATACTTCTGCTTTAGAAGCATGCTGCTTTATGAGGAGGAGGGTGCCCAAAGAAGTCAAGTGTTTAAAACCTGATCCTTCATGCAGAAGAGGAAAGCAAGACTGTGTCTTCCAGCACTTGCAGGATGTTATCAACTATCTTTACCTTGCAGTGCAGTCAACTGTATAGACCAATAGATTATCCAAATAGTGAACATGGAGTGAATTAATTTCTCTGTAGGAGAGAGTGCCTGGAGAGATGTACATACTGAATTAGCAAATTCACTGATCTGGCAATCCACTGTCTTTTTGCATTTATATTCATTAGGCAGGTTTTCTTTTTTCTTTTTTCTTTTTTCTTTTTTTTTTTTTTTTTAATTGGATGATTATGGCTTTGCAAAATATGAAACTTCTTCATAAGCTAAGAAAGAAAGATAAAAAAATGTGTCCTAGGAAGTAGACAGTAGTACTGGGAGCCACATTTTTTTTTTCGTTCTGAAATAAAAATATCCGTCAGGGTTTCAGTTAAGATTTTACTTGCTTTGCAAAGTCCAAAAAACACTTTCTCAAACTGTCTGCCCAAAATTACATTAAAAGCAGCAGACTTTTAAGTCTTTCCAAGGGAAAGGAGCCTCTGGGAAACACATGGTAACTTCTTGGGTCATTTGCAGCCACATAACTTAGCACAACTATAAAGGAGGATATTTACAAATTTTCTTGATTGCCTTTCACATGAGCCTTTATCAAAAGAAGATTTGCAGATGGAACTCTTAACAAGTCTGTTGGGCTGACCTTGGCTCTAGGCCAGCTGACCACCACTTCACCTTCCACCAGGATAAAGGGAATAAATACAAATACAATGAAAAATCTCACGAGATGTGATAAGGATAAGGAGGGAGATCACTGGTCCATTACTCTCACAGGCAAAGTAGAATTGACTTGAGAAGATTGATTAAAATTATTCCCCACCCCTTTCATTTCCACATACTCAACTTCTTTCCCAACTCCTCTGTCCATGAGGTGCAGTTTAGTCTAGGTCCCCTAGAGGAGCCAAAGATCCTGCTAGAAAATCTGCTCCTGCACAGGCTCCATAGAGCCACAGCTGTTCCAGGAGCTGACTCCAGCACAGGATTTCCACAGGCCATAGCTTCCTTGATCTTCACCATGGTCTGCAGGGGAATCTCTGCTGATGACTAAAGCACTTCCCCCCCGCTCCCTTCCTTCTTCACTGCATGGTTGTTTCTCTCACATTTTCTCACTGCTTTCCCACAGCTGCTGTGCAACATTTTCCACCCTTTCTTGTAAGGGCATTACCAAATGTTACTGAGGAGCTCAGCCAAAATTGTCTCTAATTGACATGGGGCCAGCTTCTGGTGTCTTTTCACAGAGGCCATCTTTTCAGCCACTCCTTTCCCCACCTCTACCAAAAACCTTGCTACATAAACCAAAGTGACAGCTAATAATTTTCATCTATGGACTGCCTATGTGCATTTTGTTTATTTATTTGCAACTTTTCTCTTTTCTGTCTATTCACATATTACCACCACCATTTCTTCTTTCTGAATGTCAGTGATATAGTTCCTTGGAAAGGAAGTCCATCAAAGATTTGCATAACTTTGGCTGAGAAAGACACTAAACCAAAGGTTGCTGTACCTTGGAAATACAAGAGAAAGTATCACTGTATGCTTGCCTTGGTTTTACATTCTTTTTTCTAAATACTCATTATTGACTAATCCACTTAGGTGGCATATTTGGCCTGTGTTCTTCTATACCCTATAGATTTTGGGCAAGACAGAGATTCATGTGGCAGAATAATGATAAAAGTAATGTCAAAGTGAGTCTGCACTAACAGGCTTTATTTAATGATAAGTTGTGTTTGAGTGGTAATTTTTGCTTAGTTTATGATGCAGATTCAGGGTGTTCAGTGTTTAAAAGCAGAGAGAACAGGCACTGCAGTTGTTGAACTAAAACACTAAGGTGTCAATAATTTAAGGCAACAGTATCTCAGAAATGTGAACAGTAATTGTGCTCTGTAAAAAAGATGTAGGGTTTGCAAAATGTTATATGGGTAGCAACTGGTACTACATAAGACAGAAAACAAAACCTGAAAGAGTTGCAATAGAAAGTCTGGTTATGCACCTCTACTTTCTCTCTTACTATCTGACAATTTTCTGCAGAATGTATCTGTTCAGCCATAAAACTCTCAATAAAAGTAAAAAAGGCTGGAGTAGATCTGTCGATATCACAAGCCATTGAGCTCAGGTACTGGTACCTTTTACTGATTCAAGAGATACCTGACAAACTTCGTCTATCTTTTCACATGTTTTTGACAAGGATTTGGTCTGAAGCTTGCCACACATCAAATTATCTAGTGACTACCTGCACAGGAATTGAATAGTTAAAAGCAAATATATCATGAAGAGATGTCTAATGTACACCTAACATTTTTTATTTTAAATAAATGTCCTATGAGAGGCACAAGGACAAATAGATGAGTATCAAGGAGTGATACAGAGATGGATTTTTTAATAGGGTATTGTTTTGTGTTAGTATTTCTGAAGTTCAAACATACAGGGCAAAGAAGAAAAAAATGACAAAGGCTTCTTAACAGAAAGAAACTAAAGAGTATGGAAATGAGAGGTGAAAGACTAGAAGGTTATCAGTCCTTTTCCTTGCAATCCCCAGAGAAAGGTATGGCTGGATTTTAGGCCAGGTGTTCAGATCCTTAAACACTAAGCCAGTAGCTGAACAAATACTTGGCATGGAGCATGGAGCATAGTGCCCAAGCTGTAATAAGAACTTGTCTTCATCCCAAATAAACAGCTACCTCTGCATTTATTTCATTTTTGCTGTTAACTGAAATGAAAAAAATGGTGATTTGTTACAGTCTAAGGAGAAAGTTTAAAAATGTAAAGACAGCAAAACCTGACCTTTTTGATATTTTGGACCTCCAAATAAAGATCACTATATACTGTCAATAGAGCAGTGAGCTCATGCATGCATATGTCACAGGAAAATGTAGTCCATTCCTAAACAAGTTAACCCTCCTGTGGTCTTCTGACCCCTAAACATGATGGCATAAGTGATATTCAAAAATATGCTGTAAGCTGACAAATTAATGGCCACTTCTACCCTCTTCTAATTCAGGTTAATTATCCAGGACTGATAAAGTTCAAATATATGGAACTCATCTCATCTCATTTTAGCCATCTCTAAATCAGATGGTGAAGCTATTGGTCTAGTTTCTATACATAATCAGTAGACAGTGAGAGAGTTTCCTTCAGAAAGTGATTCATGACATCTGTCTCAAGTGTCTTTTTCAGGAAGTACTTCTTGTTCTCCACTAACTACAGAAAGGAGCTTAGGCAGTAAGTTTAGGTCTGCCTGCCAATTTCTGGATGTCTAAATCAGGTGAAGTCAACCTGTTAAGTTTGTACACCATTTTGAGGGTGAGACCATACTATATGCCTTGCTACAGAAAGTGTGTAACAGCAACAGTATGCATACAGCAATGCTGTGGAACACTTTGTAAAATATGATTAAATTGTATCACCTGGTTGTGTTTAATAGGAACCTGAATACCTAGGTGGTTGTTCGGTCACACTACTTGGTCTGTATTGTGTCAGCAGAAATAGTTATTTGTTTAAATTATCCTGGATATGCCACTCTTAAAACTTCCTGAGAAGTGGAGTCCCCTCTCGTATCTACATCCTCACCCCCGTACTTTCCTGATCTAATCTATGCATCATAGCATAATTTTGTAGATCAATAGACTCAGTAGAATGGCACATTAACCTTCTTGTGAACTGAATATTAAGAAAGAAATAAGTATTAGTTGAATTTGACAGTAACAGATACCATAAATATTGTCCACTGTACACTGAAGTGCTGGTTAAAGGATGACTCCACTCCTTTCCTTTTATCAGCAACCCTATTGATATTACCTTCTACCACTATTTCCCAGTAAACAGGCCAGAACAAAGTACTAATCAAATACATTGGATTTTTTTTCATTAATTCAATTTCATTTTAAATAAATGTGCATGCCTCTTCTCTCTGTGTATAGATATATATTGTATACTTATATGTAGTTTTAGTGAGGATAGCTGGAAACGTAACATTTTTTAAAAGAAGCAGTTCACTTAAGTTCATTGAGAGAAATACACTGACAGAAAAAAAAATATTTTTTCTTCAGTATTTTTATGTACAACATTTAAAGTCAAAGCAAACACAAGCAAGCTCTTTAAATTAGACAATGCTAGTCTCTTGATATTGCTTTTATAATCTGACAGCTATGGCCAGAACAGTAAAATCCCATCACTTCTTGCACAGCAACCTGTATGATAATTTAAGAATTACAAATTACATCTTACTTAGATTTTAGCATTAGAGCTAGTTAGGAAAATACTATTTTTAGAATGTTACAAGGAAAAAAGACAATTGTGAGAAAACACTTGATAAACAAAATAACCAAATATCCAAAACAGAGTAGTAATATCCAAAATATTTTTCAACAGAGCTTCTAATTACTGTGCCAGGATTTTTCTGATGCTGTTGAAGCCTGTAATATTGAAGGAAGGAATCTGATTTCCACATAAGACCGGCTTCAATTAGATGTCACTGAAGATATTTTAATTAGAGGAGTGTTGTAGTTCATCAAACTTTCTAGGTACAGTTATAGAGAATAATTATGGAACAAATGGACAGGTGTATCACCAGTTTATCATTCTGAACATTTCTGTATATGTATTTCCAGAGGGTATAAATCAGCATGATGCTTTTCTGTGGCACAGTTCTGACTCCTCACATGTTCTCTCCTGCTGTACTTGTATGCATTTGAATAAGCTGCAGTTCTGTTTATTGATTTAATTTAAAAAGTAGATCTTGTTATGATTTTTTTTTTCAAATATACATTTTTATTTCAGCTCAGCATTTAAATGAACTCAGAATTTTGAGATAAAAGTCTTCTGCGCATTTTATACCATTCAGTGACTCCCCGTATCTTGCACTAGAGATTTGTTATGTTAAGAAAGCAGTGTAATTACTTTTGTAATTTACCAATATTATAGTTAAATGCCAGCAAAATTATTGAGACACATTGCATAGAACTGTAGGGAAAATCTAAACTAAAATGCTAGAAAATGTTGTTTCCACCTATTCTTCACTGACAGATTTGTTCTTTTTTTAAGAAGACTTGTTAAGATCCTGATTCAAACTGATAGGTGTTTCCTTCATCACAGGAGATTTTAAAACAAAAGCAAACAGGTAGAAGTAGATGAACACATCTAGATGGAATAGAAACCAACGAGTCAAACCTACCAGAAAACTCAAAGTGACCCAAAAGGATTTTATATATTTGTATACAACTAAAACAATTTTAAGAAACTTTATGCTCCTTTTATGATTATAACTGAGTGAATAACTCAAATACCTTGAATACAGAGTTACATCTATAGTGAATGTAGTGCAGAAATAACATGTATTATTTAACTGGGAACTGTGCACATATATGTACCATCATAAGACAGCTTTCAGACGTCTCTCTCCCTGCCCTTGATCCCTAAATATCTCATAAATCCTCTAGAATACCCTAATGTGTTTCCTCTGCATCTTGTAATGTACCTCATACCCCTAGATGGCAAACCCTCTCAGTCCAAAGGGTGTTCTGTCATTGACTCATGGTTTTCACACCAGGACAGCAGATCTGAAGGTTGCCTGGGACTGCTGTTGGAGGGGAACAGACAGGGCGTCCCTTCCTCTGAGTTCTTAATTTGAGATTCCCCCTGCTATTGTGCCACTTTGCTCCTCTGGGCTTCTGTACATAGGCCTTTGATGGTTTGATGTCTCCCAGGATGGGCCTGGGAGTGGATACAGTGAGATATTATTCAATCACACCCTCCTGTGCTTTCTGAGCATTTATCATATACTCTAACATTGCACATTCTTTGCTTTGATAGCTTTTCAAACATGCTTTAGGCAAACTGACTGATATAAACTCAGTACAATAAATATATGGAGGTTTAAGTTAAAGAGAACTATTACAGCTTACCACATTTATTTACTAAATATTTTTATTTCAAGTTGATGGAGGGAAAGAAAACCTGCCAGTGAAATAAAAATAATAGCTTAAATCAAAGCCAATTCTGTAATAAAATAGAACAGCATTTTATAACCATTCACTACTTTGGTCCATCTGGCATAAATTGAGAGAACTCCTTTGAAGCCAATTTATAGCAGATAATGAGCAATTTCAGTCTTTGAAGCAGAGAAGAAAGAGAAACAAGATGCAGGAAATGAAGGAAAGATGATTTTCAGAATGTAATCTATCAGAGAAAAGAAAGGTAAAGTCCAAGAACTTAATTCAGATGACAGAGACATCTGTCAGTAATAGGTTTGTAGCTGTCAGTTGTCCAACTGTGCTGTAGTAAGCATCAACAGGAGAACATCCAATGTTATCTATCTTTCATGGCAAACCACCCCAAGCACAAATAAGAAAAAAAAGAACATATATTGTTCTACTAATACAAGACTTGCCTGTATGTGCAGATGTATGGATATGTATTATTTGTTTTGCTGTTCAATGGCAGAACTTTTCTTAATCATTGTTAACAGAGAGAACAGAGTTTGATAGAGAGAGTTCACTGGAGATCATCATCAGAGAACTGGATAACTTGTGCCAAACTGAGAATTCATTCTCAATGAGTCACCACAAAACACTCAGCTGATATTAAAAGTCATAGGTTTTCATGCTAATGTAAATAACTTAAACCACTTGAAGATATGACATACTATCTCTAGAACTGCCAGCTACTGCCAGACTGGATATTCTTCCAGAATATTTTAAAGTATGTGCATGAAAAAGATGAACTATGAAGCAGTAAGGTTAATCAGAATCTTCAACACTTACTTTTGATGTGCTGGTTGGAACCTAAGGCCACTGAGATTTCTTTTTCTTTATTGTCTGGTTATTGTAAATAATTTTTTATTATTTGAAGCATATTTGAAAATAATTCTTCTAAATGCAAATAATTTACAGCTAAATACTGAACTCCATGACCTGTGTTCATCAGTGTGCTGTAATTGTCCCATCATTATATTCACATTGTATATGATGGAAATTATAAGTGAAGACAAACTGTGAAGTACTTCAAGCAGTTATTAGAAATCCAAAGAAAATTTGTCTTTGATTATTAAGTCACCTATGACCATGGATCCACTGTGATGGACTTTTCCCTGAGCAGCCTTTATTATCTTTCAAATAGAGTTTTAAAAATAACCTGTGAGATTTATTTGATTTAGGTGGACTTCCTAATTCACTTAGACTTATGTACTCATTGGTCATTAGAATGTTTCATAGTGTATTAGGTTCAGTCTGGCACTTAGTAATTTTAGAATGTATTAGTATGAGAATGGATATTATTTCCATTTCAGCCCTGTCCTTTCTCTCATTCATTATGATTCCATCTGTCAAAATCTGTCTGATGTTGCATTTTCCATAGTGTCCCGCATCATGGTACTCAGCCACTCCATTACTGCAGAGGTAAAACCTTTATGTTGTAATACAACAAAATTAAACCCTCCTAGTTCACTTCAGCTGATGTAATGTAATTATAAGCATGTCATGGAAAACAAATCACTTTTTGTTTTACCTTCACTACTGCAATTAAGAGCTTTATGAGGTGATTTGCACAAAAATGGAATATCTGCTTTATGATAAAACTGTCTTCAAAAGATCCCAAAGAAACAAACAAACATTGTTTCCCAAGCACCTGCTGAATACTAATGTTAAATCTCAGAATGCTCAGAAATATTACAGTGGTTGTTCATCTGAAATATCATAACAGAAAATGAGCTATTCATCATTTGATACTTATTTTCTTGGTAATATATTCTTATTCATCCAATGATTAGGAAATATGCAGAAAAAAATCCTAAGAAAACAAAACAAACATCTCCTTAATTAGTCTTCCCTCTTAAAAAGTACATACTGAATTAGTAAAATGGCCAGATAAAGCAAAAATTGTAAAAATAATCTGGAGTTTAAACTATGCAAGTGAAAAAAAAATCAAAGTAAATTCTCAAACACGACAGAATATTTAAAATGGCAAATGTAATATGAGCAAACTGAAGTTTACACTTTGATGGGCATTAGTTGAACACAAATCAATTTAAAAACCCCTAAAACTAGAAAAAGAGGATCAGATTGCAAATAATTAATTAAAAACATGAAAGAGAACTCAGATCAAATCCCAAAGCAAGCTATTTCTAATTAATTCAGTCAGACATGTTCATGATGAAGGAAACATTGATTTCATTACTCTAGGGCATTGAAGGCTTAATTTCATAGCCTGTGAAGTTAGTGAAACCTTTGTTATTAGCATAAGTAAGGAACCAAAAATTTAGAGTTTACATTGATAAACCCTTTTTTTCTTACAGAAGTCAAAACTCAACCTCTTTAACAGTGTACAGGAAAATTATGTCCTTGCAAACAGGGTTGAAAACAATATAGTGTGTGCAGCAAGAAAACTCACAGCATGCCCACAGGTTACCATCAGGTTATGTTAGCTGACAGCGTCTAAAACTATTCAATGGGCACACCATTAAGAAACTTAAAATGTTATTCCTTCCATCTGCAACATATGATAGCTGAAATGTATGCATGTATTTTATTTCAGGATTTTCCCAGACAAGGTTTCTCCTTTTATGCTTGCATAAAGCAGAAGCTAATGGTAACACAAACACTCTCTTTTTTTTTTTTTGTGAGGAAAAAATACTGAAACCCAAAAAAGCCACACAAAGGCTAGAGCACTCACCCAAGTCAGAGGAGAAAAAAAATCAATTATATTGCAAATGAGCAAAACATATACAAAATTCAAGGAAATACAAGTGTCCAGCAAGAAGATGGAGGAGTGATGTTCCCAATTACATAGTCAATTGTTCCCTAAGAACATACAGCTCCTTTTTGCACAATGAGTAACTTTGACAGGTCCCTTCTCTCACTCTCAAGTCATCTTAAAACTCTGTTGGCTAAGCTGTAGTCTTGTGGATAACTTGCTTTCACTGAATTTAGACCTTTTCCCATGTATGAGTCTGTCACAGATAAACCCAAAAGACAAGCAGGTGAATAAATAAGATGAGCGTTTTTATCATCAAAGGTTGTTCTATTAAAAAAAAACCAAAAACAACCCACCAAAACACCCAAACAAAACCAAAACAAACAAACCTCAAACAAACATAATGATGGGGTAGTTGCGCTGTGAGAATAAGTACATTACAGCAAGGTTCCATTAGTAGGTCAGCACTTTTTACCCAGATGAGAATGCTGCCTGCTCAAGAAACCAGACTCCAGAAAGGTCAAGAAAATGTCTCCAGACTGATTAAACTGATGGAGATTCAGAGTGTTTGTGATGTCATTGGTGGAATTAGAGGCTCTGCAAGAGACAAAGTCACTCACAGAAGTTGGTACAAATGCCTCAGATTCACATTGTCTGTGGTGAGGTGAGCATACGTTGGAACAGATGACCAATGGTATTTAGGAAGAGCACCATCTGATTCTGCTAGCAATTACATTTATAAAGACATGTGAATTTGCTGCAATGAAGCCCAGGTATCTGGGGAAAAAGGAAAAAAAATAATTTAAAAATGGCAGAAAGAATAATTTATTTCCTGAAATATTATAGTATTTCTCACTTATGTTTCTTCTGTTTCTCTTTTTTTTGCTAAGAGGTTGAAAATGATTCCACCTTCCATGAGTTCTTGTGTCCCCATGACAACATCCTTAAAATGACAGGTTATTTGGTGGGAGCTTCGTAAAACTTCCCTTCAGTGTAGAAATTCACTCAATTAATAAGAGGTTGGAAAGATTGAGTCTACAAAATCCTTGAAAGAAATTATTGAATAAGAGAGAATATGAAAAGATATTTTATACTGGCAAGGTTATAATTAATTCTTGTCTATCCTGTGCAAGTAGAAAAAGAAACAACTACCTAGGTGAAGACAGTTGTGAACTTATAGATGAGGGATAATTGCTTAAAACAACAGGAAAACAGGCAAAGTCCCTGGACAAAATTTCCATCTCTTTCTCTCTCTCTCTCTCTCCCCCAGAAAGACAAGCAATCAGCAAAGCTCACTAGTTATCTGTGAATGAAAGATATTAGAGTGGAGTGAAGGAGAAGTGAAAAGAGCAAGGGTTCTGAAACAGAACAGAACAGAATTATTTACATTTTGGCTTTTTATCCCTTTCAGCAAACCAATTATTTTCTTTTTACAACCAATGGCCTAATTTCTCTCATTAGAATATTCCAATTAGGCTCAAACAACCATGACAATTCAACAGCATTTATTTCTGTGTTTGTCTGGTGTAGTGTCACTGATATTATTGTTTCTTTTACTGCTCTGATGCCCAAATATTGTTCCATTAATTGTAATATTCTGTTATTCATTGTTTTTCTTGCTATTAGTGTGGTTAGGAAGATATAGCAGTAGAACAATTCATAATTCTTCTATCATGAATTCCATATAATTGAATAAAAGTCTAAGATTTGTAGTGGTACTTCAGCTGCTTTTTAATGATAATTTATGTTTAACATTTATTTACAAATGAGAAAACATAATGTTTGACTACTTCAGAGTGGTTTTCTCTTTTTTCCTTCCATTAAAGGGACTTTACCTCACTTCCACAGAAATCAGATGAAAGAAAAAGATGAATTTCAATGGCTAAGAAATCAGATGAAAGAAAAAGATGAATTTCAATGGCTAAGACTTAAATCTCTATATTATAATATATATATAATGAAACCAAAACAAAATGAACACACATGCAAAAAAAAAAACCAAACTAAATGACAAAACAGACACACACAAAAAAAATTTTTTTTCTTCTCCAAGAAACATCTTCCACCAGAAGGCCTCTAAACACAACTTCAATGATTAGTGAGGTCAAGCATTTATGATTTAGGTGAAAAAGAAATATGTCACTACTCAGTTATTGTAATAAGAAGCATAATCTGAGTCATTGCTAAATAAACCTCCATATTTTTGAGCACAACTATTCAATTTTAGCTTGAGTGATATCATAGAACAATCCCTAGTAATATATTCAAAGTGTACTCAACTCCAAAAGAAGTCATCAGGAAATGGGGCTGTGCATGACTGAAAAGCAAGTGTACCAATCTCAGTCCTAAAATGGAACATCATCAGATGAAAGAGTACTTTTCAAAGGTGATAGTTCATGAGAATGGCCTGTTAACAGAATAGATTCATTCTGCTCTCTGCCCTTAGGATGGTTATACCACTATGCACAGATATATTGAGCCTTCGAACTGAAATTACTCTGATGACAAACAGAAAGGCTGAATTTAGGCCCTCTGAACTGGAAAAAAGTTGACTGAAAAACAAAAGGTAGCATCTTGGTTGGCTGCCTGCTGAATAATACCTTTTAAATGAAAACCAAAGATGGGATTCATTTAAATATGCAAAAAGTTAAGATTTCAGGAAAACTAAACATTTATCCCTCTCTGCTGAGTATGAAGAAAGCATAGTCCTGCCAAGTTGTACTAAAATCTACCTTAAAAAAAAAAAAAAAAAAAAAAAACTTGAAAGTGATGAGATAAATCATAGAATCAGACAGGATTGGAAGGGACCATAAGGAAGATGTAGTTCCAACACCCCTGCGATGGGCAGGGACACTCTACACTAGATCAAGCTGGCCAGAGCCTCATCCAGCCTGGCCTTAAACACCTCCAGGGATGTGGCCCCAACCACCTCCCTGGGCAACCCATTCCAGGCTCTCACCACTCTCATGCTCAACAACTTTCTCCTCACGTCCGATATGAATCTCCTCACCACCAGCTTTGTTCCATTCCCCCTAGTCCTGTCACTACCTGAGAGCCTAAAAAGTCTCTCCCCAGCTTTTTTGTAGGCCCCCTTCAGATACTGGAAGGCCACAATAAAGTCACCTGGGAGCTTCCTCTTCTCCAGAATGAACAGCCCCAACTCTTTCAGTCTGTCCTCATAGCAGAGATGTTCCAGTCCTCTGATCATCCTCATGGCCCTTCTCTGGACATGCTCCAGTATGTCCACATCCCTCTTGTAATAGGGGCTCCAAAACTGGATTCAGTAAATCCTACCTACAGAGGGAGAATCAGCTGCAAGAATTGACAACCTTTATCTAAGGTTGCTATCTTAATTCATAATACAGTCAAGGAAGAAAATTTGCACTTCACATATTTGTTCTATTTCATTATATAATGAGCAACTAGAGCAGGGTAGTTGACTTGCTCCCTGAAAATGACCATTTTTCTCTGGTGTCTACTGGAACTAGATTCAGATGTAGATATTTAGATGTCTACATTTCAGATGTCTGTACTGGACAGATAAGTCCTATCTTTAGTTCTTTGTAGTTCTGGAAATATTAAATGATAATAAATAGATTGCAATTTTCATATCTGATTCAATCACCAAATTAGAAGGTTTTCTGTTTTCCAGCTATGTTGCAGAACTTTTACTAAAGTCTAATCATTCCTCTTTTCACAGAATCACAGAATTAACCAGGTTGGAAAAGACCTCTAGGATCATTGAGTCCAACGTATCACATAAACCTTCTAATTGACTAAACCATGGCACTAAGTGCCTCATTCAGCCTCCTCTTAAAACACCTCTAGGGATGGTGACTCCTCCACCTCCCCAAGCAGCCTGTTCCAATGGGCAACCACTCCTTCCACATAGAACTTTTCCTAATACCCAGCCTAAACATGCCCTGGTGCAGTTTGAGCAGCACAGTTCCCCATAGCTATTAAGCCACTTGTGTATAAGCAGCTATTGGTCAAGTTATGGTTTGAAAACGTGTTTCCCTGACTTTCAGAAGAATCTGAGACATCTTTGAGAGAAAGTGGTGACTTCTGTACATACAGTTTAGAATATTTTAACCACTGCACAGCTGCCCTCTAAGTAAACCATAATATATTCAGCACGTACTATACAGGAATAATTTAAACAGTTTATTTATATTCAAATGTATCCATAAAGCTGGAATATAGAACATTTAATTATGATAAAACACATTTAAGCCAATAGTTCAACAACAAATGGAACCCGATGAAAACCAGAACTCTTGAGAAATTCCCCTGTTTGTTCTTGACCTTTTAACATCGCTCTTTTCTAGAGTTTTCAAGGTAAGTTTGAAGTATAGCTGAAGTGATCTAAAAACCAGGAAGAACAAATGAAAGTGTTGAAAAGAATCTGCTGTCTTGAATGGAATAAAAGAGCTTGCAGGTGTGGTTTGTTAAATCCCAGCGTAGTCCAGGCAGGGATTATGTGTTAACATTTGCAGCTTGTTTCCTGGTAACTGAAGCCCTTCACAGACATTCACTTCAGGATATGCTAGCCTAAAAGAGATTACTGTCTTTATTTCTTCTTCACTATCTTTTCCCTCTGCTTAGCCTTCAAAAACTCATGAGCAGTAGCTGATTAAATTCAGGCAAAATGACCTAGGTTAACTGCTATAGTTTGTTGGTCTCACCAGAACTGGTAATTTTGGCAATGAATTAGAGAGCTCTTAAATTAGTCTGTAGATGTAGTTTCAACCTGCCGAACAGTAACAAGTGGCAAGAATTACAGTCTTATGTCACTGCTAAGTACAGCTGTCTTACACTTAAATATTCCCAGCAACTTAGCTGAGTAAGTAAAAGTTGTAGACAATACAAACATCCTCTCACTATATCCTTATCTTAGCTTCAGTCTCACTGTTAAGTAATGTGATACTAATTAAAAGTATGTATATGCTATACTTGTGGCCATTTGAGCTACATTTCTAGCTCAGACATAGAAAAAGTACTTAGAAGTAGAAGCTTTGAGTGAAGAGGTGAACAATCTAGGGATAGGCCATGTAATAGCTACAATGGATAAGTTAATATAATTTCATTGGAGCATCAAGAATCTTATTGTCTGGAAGCACAGCTTGTACCTTCTCCTTGCTGGCTTCTGCTGCTTCTGCTGTGCCTGCTGCTATCTTCCCCCACTGCTGTTTTGGCTGCTGCTGCTTCTGCTGCTTCACCGTTGCTTGACCCTTTCCCCATCCTCCTTAAGGTTATTTTTTTTTTTTTTCTGTAGTAGTTTATTCTTGTTATATTGTTATATTCAGTTTAAATGATAAGAAAATACAATTTCATTTTTCCTGACTTTCCAAAAATCCATGTTGTAGTGAGTTTACTCTACTGGGGCAGGGATCCCCTCTAACTTGGTACAATACTGAGAGATGGCATGATGAGAAAAAAAAAA
Source organism: Psilopogon haemacephalus (assembly GCA_013396835.1). NCBI lineage: Eukaryota > Metazoa > Chordata > Aves > Piciformes > Megalaimidae > Psilopogon > Psilopogon haemacephalus. The sequence continues at coordinate 38,659 of VWZI01012489.1, forward strand.
TATTTTTTTTTAAGTAAAAATCTCAGCCATTGGTGATGAGAAGTAGTAATATGTAGGCAGTCTCCTAAATACAAGAGTCTTATACTGACCCTTTTCTTCGAGTGTAATGTATTTGAGTCACCATGTGTCTTATTGCCATTGAAGATACAATAGGGTATTTACAATGTACTCACAGAACTGACTGATAGTGCACCATGTGCCCTTAAGAATAAAGATGCCTTTTTGATATTAATATAAAAGCCTAGTTTTGTTGAAGATCAGTCTCTGAAGTGCTGATGCTTGCCAACTTTTCTAGTGGTTCAGCAGAACCAGCAGATGAACGATGACAAGAGCTTTTGGCACCATCAGGCTTGAATATACTAAGTTTAGACTAAAATTGCATTAAAATGAAAATTCTATAATACAGACTAAATAGCTGTAACAACACAGTGAAACAAAGTTTTCCTCTTTCCTATAGTTGCCTATATATCTGCGGTACATATAGGGGGACCAGACCTGACTGTCTCACTTCTGAGAAAAAAAAGAGTTACAACTGCAGCTACTGTAACATTGATGTTGGGCTAATTTACAGGACTGGACTTATAAATGTATAGCAAAGACAGAGAGGGTTGAACAAGTAAAAAGTAAAGTTGAAGAGGAAAAAATGGTGGCATTCAGTAGAAGCAATGCAAGTACCAGTTTTAGGGTTGATAGGTGCAGAGACAACAATGTAAAGGGACTAATTAGTTCCTAAATAACAAAGAATGGAAATGAAGTGTATTTAAGAATTCTAAATTAAAGCAGAGAACAGAGAAATTATTTTTAAGATATCTGTATGTAAGACAAAGTATGTTACTAAGGAGGATTTCAATTTTTGAGACATATTAAAGGTCTCAGTCATTAGAGTACTATAGTACATGCATATATGGGTGGGTTCTTTTTTCCACCTCACACTAGAAGTGTTGAGCTTAACACAAGCTAGCTCTATTTTGGACCTCATTATATGGATAAAGATGAATTAATTGCTGGATTAGTATCTGGCTGTTGCTTAGAGACTGGTGATTACAAGCTGATTATATTTAATATAAGCAGATAAAAGATAGTCCCAACCACTTTCATTTCATTTCATTGATTGTAAGATAGTCCTGACCAGCACTTCCTAGGAAACCACCAGCTTCCAATCTGGTAATTAGCTTGTCTGTATGAATTATATATGACATTTCAGACAATCTCGGTTTCTAAGCTGAGAGCAACTCAATGGGAAACGGAAGACAAAAAAAAAAGTGAAAAGTGGGCCTTTATAAAAAGAATATCTGAGATTATTTTAATATTTACTTAAGAAGTTATAGTTAGATATTTACAACATAAACAGTTTTGTCTAACACTTAACCTGTCTTATTGGAAAAATTAAGGTAATAATTGTAAAATAAAAATCAATATTTATCAAGAGGAAGAAAAAAGACACATGTGATAATTACAAGTTATTTATAGTAAGATATGATAAGAAATGCCAAACAGATAAAGGAAAGTTAATGGCTCAAATAAACAATGAAGAAGGCTATGCCTATGTGAAAAAAGTTCTGAGGATGAGTCTACAAGTTACATGCAATATCATCAATGATTGTTAGAAAAAAAATAGAAACTTTCTTCTATATTAGGGGGAAAAAAACCCAGCACCTAATACAGTACCACATAGGTAGTTTTGACTTGCTGGAAATGTAAGTCACTTCCTGTCTTCACTAAAACAGGAGGCCTTCAAAATCACGCCCAAGCAACTTAGAGAGTTAGCTGAGTAGATGTCTGGATATAGTGTTAGATATTTATTAAGCAGAACATTACAAAATCTTGGAGAGCATAGATATTTTCCCAGCATTCAAAAAAAAAGAGTGCATGTGCTGACTTGGTGTCTGTAAGCCTGTTAAATTAAGGAAAATTATCACTCAAGTTTCATGTCATGGACAACTAAAATGGAGAAATTAAATTAATGTAATTTTAAAAAACCCTTATGGAATATAAGCTTCATTTAAAAAATACTAAGGTGCCAGTGACTGATATAGATACTGCCTTTCAGCCACTGGAGCCAGCTTAGACTGGTTTACTGAGAGACCTATTTGTGTGTGTGTGTTTTTGGATGGAGTATTTGTGTAAACCCAGTTCTTGGGAGGCCCTGCTCACTTTGTCTGTGTGGTTTGTGCTGTGCACAAGGGGCATATACAGCAGAGGCTAGAGTGAGCTGGCAAACTTTGAGGCTTGAATGCCCAGATGCCAGCAAGTGGGAAGACTGTTCAATACCAGCTGTTGTAGGTGGCCTTCATTGTACATACGTATATCTGCATTCACTAATGTACCTTCCTCTTGGTCAGATTGTAAGAACTCCTTCTTCTCTGACTTCAGAGTCCATCTTGCTGCTGCATCCTCCTCTGCCTGAGTCGCCTTTGGCCCCTTCTAAAACCTGTTTCCTTCCGCATGCCTGCCCCCGTCCCTCTTCAGCTCTTTCTGGCAAAGGGCAGCCCTCTGTGTTGTGCTGGATACAGCCACAGAGAGTCCACTCTGCAGAGCTCCCTTGCCAATACCTTGATATGAACATGCAGTAAACCAGTCCACTGATTTTTACTGTTGCTTTTTGGTTGGTTGGGTTTTGTGTGTTTGTTTTGGGTTTTTTTTTCAATAGTTAAAAAAAATTATTTTATATTTTATCATAGATAAATGAGCTTGAAATAAGTTTGTGGCTGTAATTTGGAGGTAGATAAATAGAAAACAGAAATTCAGATCTAAGCTGTTAATGCAGAAAGATGATTAACTTCCAAATGAACTGCCTGATGTTGATTCTCTACCTGCTGATGCCTGCAAAGCATGAGTGGGTAACTGGCTGCAAATTACTACTTAGCCAGACATAAATCTTCCTTTAACCTAATACTAACTGTCCATGGGTGAGTGAAGCTTAGTGTCCTGTGTGGAGACATATTAAATTTTAAAATATCACATGCTCTTTTCTGCTTTTCTAATGCTTGAATCTGCAAGTAATGAAAGTAATGCCATCTTTGTTTTATAGAACTTAATATAGGGGTTTTTTTGTAGTGCTGTTTGTCTTTTTTTTTTTTTTTGTGGTTTCGTTGTTTTGTTTGGGGATTTTTTTTGTTGTTTTTTACTTTAGAAAAACAAGGATAAATAGAATATTCACCAGTGAATGATAAAGGAGAAAAGCGTAAGCAATGTTATAAAAGGCAGGCCAAACTGATTGCCTGTATCTATGGCTTCCTCTAGTGCTCCTATCTTCTTTTCTGTGTCCCCGTGCTTCTGTCTCTTGTTTTGATAGATGAAAGTTCAAGAAATGGAACATGCTGTCAGACTAAAACCATTTGTCACTGAAAGCTAGCACTGGTCTGTGTATAGATATCGGGTCTGAGTCATGTCTTTTCTTTTGACAGGGATGTCAGTGCTATTTGTCACAGACTTGTTTATCTGCCAGATCAGACTGCCATCTTGCTACTCTGGGTCAGCACATAGGAGAAGCAACTCACCTTCCATAACACTGTCAAATTACACTCAGCATAAAGATGCCAAAACTACTGCCTTCAAATTTGTATCTTCAATGAGACAGGGTCAGGAAGAGTAGTTTGGCAAGTGTTACAGAGCTGTACCAAATGCCAGGGCAGCCCACCTGTTAAAAAATCATGGAGTAAATGTCGAATGCATTTAAAATGGCTTTAATCTTCATTTCAATGAAGATATATCAGAAACTACGGTTTTGATCTTTCCTTGGTTTTTTATGTTTTGGCACATCTGGTGATCAATGCATGCTTTGGCTGCTAGACAGTGGCTCTTTGGGCTGAAAATTAATCCTGTCTTTAATCTCTTAGCAGAGTACTGAATTACAAATGCAGCTGCAAATGATTGGACCCGGTCCCATTATTTGGTTTACAAAAATTAATGGAGGGATTTTTTTTTTTTTTAATCTAAAGACTGAAGGATTTAAGGAAGGATTTATGTCGTTCTCTTGTTTTCCAGAATATTTTGTTGCATTTCAAACATGAGTTACACGGACAAGGGCAAAAGACATCAGAAACATCTTGCTACATATTACTACAAAGGCTGCATTTGAAGTGGAAAGACAGATTACTATGCTAATGCAAGAAGGCAAGGATGAAGTGTAGATAAATATGTCAAATCCATCAGATTGTTCTTGATAAGTACTACTATCACTAAAGATTGGTTTTAATTTGTAAATATACTTTAGCAGCTATTCATACATTCCAAAGTTTCCCAAGTTGCTGGCTGTTGGGATGACAAGATAGTATGAAGATCATAAGTGATGAGTTTTGAACAGTATGAGTAAAGTGGATAAACAATATGACATTTCCTTCCTTCTTACATAAGTGTATGTCAATTTTGGTACAAATTTTGAACTATAAATATTTTAAAGTTCTAAAAGTTCAATATTTACCCCCTGATATCTATTGTCTTCAGCCTCTCATAGACTTTTAGGCTCACTCTGATTTCTCTTGGATTACTAATTCACACAAGTGGGAAAGGAAGGAGTTTTATTATTTGAGCTACCTGAAAGATAAAGTACGTATATCAAAAATTCCTTTCCTACTAGCTCAGAATCCTCTCTCTGCATTGATGGGAAAGATATAATAGAACATGGAGTGTTGCTCTATGCTGTGGTCTTAAATGTTCCCAGCAAGTGCTTGTGGGAAATGAAACCTATGCGAACATCCTGTAACTCTGAAAGACCTAAAAGTACCTTCATTCATATCCAGTGAAGTCAGCCAAATTGCACAAGGCAGAATTTTCTATAACACTTAAGAGGCTTGTCTAAGCCTGACAACTAAGCTTCTTGAGTTTTCACTATTCCTTGCCACTCACACCACAAAAAGATGTAGATATTTCCTTAATTTTCTGGAAGTCAGATGAATTTCTTTCAGGTGCATCTTGATAAAAGAACAATGGGTGTTTCTATCCTTACAATTAATTTAAATATTCTGTTTTATTCTCTTCTTTAATATATTGCCCTCTCCTACTCCCAAACTGCTAGTAATTCAGCACAAAAATGTGAGATTTATGAACCTGTAAATTAGTATGAACAAGTAACAACATATTCCTTTTTTTGTCCAACATATTCCTTTTCTTGTCCATTATATTTACTGATTTAAACTTAAGCATTTTTTTGCACATGATTCAGAATGCAGCCTAACTCCTCACTTCAAACACAAAACTAAAAACCCAAACCAGTTAGTGACACTTGTTAAAGGGAAGGGGGTGGGGGAAGAAGAGGATGTTAAAAAAAATAACCACAAAAACAAACTGCAACTTCTGATGGAGAAATTTATGCTTCACATTTGTTGAGCAGGTATTAAATGAAATAAAGGAGGAAAAGATTTGGGCTGTGCATACTCCATAGTGATTTCCAAATTACTTTCTTCAAATTTATTTGCCTTTTTTTTTTAATCAGCATTTAAATTTTAGTAGCACTTTGTTGTGGAGACAGGTAATTAATCTGGCTGAGTCAGGAATTATAAAAATAGAATTATTTTTATTTCCCTGAAAATCCCAGCCCCAAACTATATACAGAAGTAGTTTAGGTTTATTTACAGGCTCAATTCGATTGGCAAAATCTTCAAAGGATGTTATGGGCAAGTTTAAAGATTTAGGAAGTCAGAAAATGGAAAAGGCTAAGCTACAAACACAACTTTACCCCACTATTAATCAGGCTGAGCAGAGAAGGGAACAGCAGGCTTTACTCAAAGAGGTGAGATAGGTATTTGTCCGTGATCCCTTGCTGGATTCTCTGTAGCTTGGCTGATTTTGACATTGCAAGCAATATCCAATTGGCAAAAGTCCAAGGTGGGTGGTAAGACCACCAAACTCAGTAGTATCTCAAAAATACAGTTTCCACAGGACAGAGATTCATGGAAGTGACACTGCCTCAGCAGCGGCAGGGAAAAGCCAAACTGCTAGTGTCTACCCCAGCCAGAATATCAGCCAGGAAGTTGGCTGCAGTAAGGTCCCGGAGCAGCTGGGGCTGGGTGGCACTGGCAGCTCTCTATCAAATGAACCTCAGGACTCACCAAGCATGCAAGACTGCATAGAATGGTGAAGAAATGAGACCTTCCAGAGCAGAGACAGTGCAAATCCAAGAGCCATGCAAAAAAGGTAGGAGCTGGAATTGTCCAAATGGGAGGTCATTCAAGGCAAGGGCTCTATCAAAGCAGGGAACTCTTTCCAGGTGGAAACTCTCACAAAGCAGGAACTCTTACAAAGTGAGAACATTTCCAGGCAGGAACTCTCATGCCTTTTCCTCTATTTATGCTTTTTTAGACAATGTGTCCATTTGCCAGTTAATACTGGGCATAAAGGACCCAGACAACCACCAACCCAATTCCCAGCATGGGCTTCCACATGAGTCAGCACACGTGTGGAGAAAGGCACCTTTTGCTGTTCTCCCTTCAAGCACACAGGGCGGGGAGGGTGAAAGCAGTTTTCACACCTTCTTCTCCTCCCCATTCAAACCTGCAGGGGAAGAGAGAAGGAAAGAATTTGGAGTGCCCCAGGACACCCTTTTTCTATTGGTGAATCATCTCCCTCTCATTCTTTTTCCTTTTTGAAGCAAAAAAACCCAACCAACCAAACAAACAAAAACCAAAACCAAACACCATACAAAAACAACCAAAACCAACCAAAAAAAAACACAATACAACTGAAGGAGTCTCCCATGGTTTTTATTCAGTGTTCTCATTTTTGCGTACCATTTCAAAATGATATCTCAAGGATGATGTCACGGGATAGCACTAATTAAATGCAGTATCCCGTGGGATGAGGGGGTCCTAGTGCTCGCCTCGCCGTTTCTTTTGGGCTTTTGGTCGGCAGAAAAGACACAAATATCGCTCAAATGTCAGGTATAAACGTTTAACAACCAGGACTGGGGAAAACAGAGACGTTACATGCAAAACAGATCCCGATCACGCCTATGAGTACCCACGGGAGCGCGAAGCGAAGCCGGGAAACATGCTCCTTCCCAAACCGAGGGGGGGACCGCGGAAGGAGGGAAACCGATTTAAAGAAA
>VWZI01012490.1:19298-31091 GCA_013396835.1 Psilopogon haemacephalus
TTTTAAAAAAAAAAAAAAAAAAAAAAAAAAAAAAACCACAAAACCCCAGATTATTTGTACCTCAGTTCTGCTCTAACACTAAGTTTACACTAGTGCAATCACGGTGACATCAGCAGAATTAATCCCACTTTACACTTGTAGAGATGAAAGGAGAATTAGAGACTCGCTCTCCTTTGCTGATGGAATGCAAAAATAACAGGATCGTTTCTATGTAGAAGAGTGCAATTGTTCACACAACGTCCCTTTCTGTCTCTGATTTTCAGGCTGTGATCTGTAACTTGGGGTATGAGTCCACGGACTTCCTCTCAGAGGACTGCAGGGGCAGAAAAAGCAAGCCTATTGCTAGTAAATTTGTATCTGCTGACATAAGCTCAGTGAAAAAAAAAAAAAAAATTAAACCCGATATAATAAAAACACCCTATATGCTTTACTTCCAGCGACATCCTGTATCTTATCAGTCTCAGAGAGAAAAATAGGCTGAACTCCAGCCTCATGTCCTTAACAAGAGACGTGGTGCTGTAGCATCCAGCTGTACAGCACACACAAATGCAGTTAATGAGGCAGCAAATATCTGTAGCGAAAAAATAAAGCATCCTTTCTGTGAGAGGCAGCTGAGGGCGGCGGGCAGGGCCGGTAGCGCAGTGCGCATTGCCATCTTGTGGCTCCAGGGGAGGTTGTCCTGCCTGAGCCGCGCCGAAGTGCTCTTGCGTCACTTCAGGCACCTCCTCTAGGGCACTGCGCTCGGCTACCTCCGCGTCCCTGCTTCTACCTTATGACACTTTGGCATCCTAAGTTGTTCGTATTCCATGTCTCAGAAAACACGTTCGGCGTCATCAGGGAGCAGGGGAACATCGTGGACAACATGTTCAGCAAAGCCGGAATACGTGCAGCTAAATTAAACGACGTGGAGCCTTTTGGTGGGAAGATCTTCTGATGTTAATTTGCGGGTTTGCGAGTTGAACTGTTTCTTCAAAAGCTTGTTGGTGCTGCAAAAGCAAGGTCCTTGAACACAGGTCTTATGAGGATCGGCTGAGGGAACTGGGGCTCTTTAGCCTTCAGAAATGGAGGTTGAGGAATGACCTCATTGCCCTTTACAACTACCTCAAAGGAGATTGGAGCCAGGTAGTAGCTGGTCTCTTCTCACATGCGACAGGTGACAGGACAAGAGGAACCAGGCTCACATTTGTACCAGGAAAGGTTCAGGCTGAATAAAAGGGGAAATTTATTCAGAGCAAGAATTATCAGGCATTGGAATGAGCTGTCCAGGGAAGTGATAGAGTCACCATTCCTGGAGGTATTTAAAACATACATGGATAGGGTGCTGAGGGACGTGATTTAGTGGTAGTAGCTTGGCAGTAGCAGTGGGACTGTGAACTCACTTGATTGGATTTGTTGATCTCAAAGGTCTCTTCCAACCTCAACAGTTCTATGATTCTGTAAGAAGAGGTATGGAGCATAAACCTCAGAGTAGTTCCAAAGATATTTTATCAATATGGTGACAGGCACTTTTATATATATATATATATGTGTGTGTGTATGTATTATATATATGCATATATAAAAATATATGTATATATATGTGTGTGTTTGTATATATATGTGAATCACAGGGTATCAGGGATTGGAAGGGACCTCCAGAGATCATCCAGTCCAACCCCACTACCATACCAGAGCAGGACCATAAAATCTAGCTCAGGTCACACAGAAATGCATGCAGATGGGTCTTGAAAGTATCCACAGAAGGAGATTGCACAATCTCTCTGGGGAGACAGTTCCAGTGCTCTGTGACCCTTACAATAACTAAGTTCTTCATGTTGATGTGAAACTTCCTGTGTTGTAGTTTATACCCATTGCCCCTTGCCCTATCACAGGATGCATCTGAGAAGAGTTTGTCCCCTCCCTCCTGATACCTAGCCCTCAGATATTTATAAACATTGATAAGATCCCCTCTAAGTCTTATCTTCATGAGACCAAAAAGCCTCAGGCTCCTCAGCCTCTCCTTACAGGGCACATGCTTTAGCCCTTAGTCATCTTCATAGGCTTCCATTGGACTCTTTGAAGTAGATCCCTGTCCCTCCTGAAGTGGGAAGCCCAAGACTGAGCACAATATTCCATGTGAGATCTCACCAGGGCGGAGTAGAGGTGGAGGAGTATTGTTTTTCATGTGAAAACAGATCTTGTGTCTGAAAGATACCTATGCTTTTACATTCACAAACACTCTGCTTTCTGAATACATCTTTTCATCTTATTTATACAAAGCAAACCTGTTTATGACATCTTAGTTAGAAAAGTGAACATTAACTTGGAAAGAGCAGCAAAAGATCCAAATCTGTAACCTACATTTGAATTTGTCAGTTTCTGAGGTGTCCTAAGTTTTGACTATTTTGATTCTGGCATTTCTTTGCTATCTTGCAAACTGGAAGAATTAATATGGTTAACCCAGAAATTCATTGATACTTGTGTGTGATCCACATGAATTAAACTAGAACGTCCCACCAAAACTCAGTCCTTTTATGCTTCTGATTTGCTTATTCAGGCAAAGGCAAGCTTGATAGTTTTGCTTTGTTTACTTCACTTTGCAGTTTGTTGTGCAATCATGGACGGCCCTCTGCAGAAACACAGCTTGCACCAACACTGGAACCTGGGTCCTGCCCTGATTGGTACCTTTGGTATAGTTACGATGCAACTACTGGAGAAGCAAACAGGGCAATAGTCAGTTTTTAGAAAAGGCTGGAAGTGAAGCTTATTATTCTTGTTTGTTTGTTTGCTTGTTTTGTGATTCATTATTGTTGTGGGGTGAAAAAAATCTTCAGGTTCAAGGACGAGAAGTGAAACTCTCTGGTGGACACACTTTCTTCAAAGTTTGAGAGAAAGCAGCAATCCCAATTCTTTACCTGGAGCTTCTCTGAAGTCACTGCGACACTTTCCTGTCTGTTTTCTGGGAACACAGAAGTAGTGAAGTAGTGAATAATCTCTATATATGGAGTAGGTTTGGGGGTTTTATTTATTTCACAGGGGTTTGTTTAGTTTAGTTTTTTTTTGTTTGTTTGTTCAATCTTTTCTAACTGCACTCAGCTCGTTGTTTGCCAGTCCAACAGCTTGTTACACGTTCTCTAGAAGTTCATAATGGCAAATCTCTTATCAAGCATGCAAACCAGAGGTAGCCCAGAAAGTATCTCTCCCAAGCAGCCCCTGCTTCTCCTGTTTCAACTGTCTAGAAATCAGAGACACGCAAGGAACAGGAAAGGAATCTGTTCAATTGTGAGAGATCCAAGTGGCACGTAACTTCAAATTAACAAGCCCAGATTTCATAGAATCATAAAATGGTTTAGGTTGGAAGAGACCTCAAAGATCATCCAGTTCCAACCCACCACCTTAGACAGGGACACCTCCCACTAGAACAGGTCACTCAAGGCCTCACCCAGCCTTGCCTTGAACACCTCCAGGTAGGGAGCAGCCACAATCTCCCTGGGCAACCTGTTGTAGAGTCTCACCACCCTCACTATAAAGAACTTCCTCCTAATGTCCAGTTTAAATCTCCCCTCTGCCAGTTTAAACCCATCCCCCCTCGTTCTGGCATTACAAGACCTTGTGAATAGTCCCTCCTCAGCCCTCCTGTAGGCCCCCCTCAGATACTGGAAGGCTACTATAATGTTTCCTCGAAGCCTTTACACATAATTACTTAGAACTCTGTGACAAGCTGATTTGGAACATATTCTGGCTTTCTTTACATTGAAAGTATTTGCTATGGGAAACAGACATAAATACCAAGGTTAATATTCACTAAAGATACCAACTGATAATGTTATTGACTTTATTTTTAGCTGAAAGTGAATTTAGAAAACTTGTCTTATAGGCTACTATGAAGACATAAAATGCCATATGAATCCTAGATATCTCAAAACCAGTGAGAGATTGGATGAGCTTGTCCCTGTATCTGTATAATTGTAGTGTTTTGTGTCCATTCCTGTATCCAAGAGACTACTAGATTTGAGAAATCCAGTGTATGTTGCCTGAATTGTTCTGCCTGGAAAAAAAAACAACAGGCTAAAGCTGTGTAATTGTTAACATAATACTTCTTGGTGTCATATGTATGAGAGAAGAGCAGAAATAGAGTTGAGGATAGAGATCTACCTTATGAAAGCTGGAACCTTGATTACCATTGCAGGGATGAATGAGATTTGGGTCCAGTTACAGGAGTGTCTTTTAGTGTTATTTTTAGTCTGTCTTGACATAACTTTAAATATTTGCTAGGGACGCAGAGAACATCATTCCTAATCCCAAAGTTTTCATCTGTAGTCTGTCTACATAGATGTAAAACAATTTAAAAGCCTTCAGATTTGCCTCTGGCAAGGGCCTACTGTTACTTCTCTATATGGGATAGGCAGATAGAGTTGCTCTTGCTGCTTTGTAACACACTTCCAGGCTGAACATTGCTACACTTTATTCTGTAGCATGTTATATATATGAAGTTTCTACTACTGCATGTAATATACCTATATCTGGGTTTTCAGATATGAGCTAAAACCTAACTTCATTTATGTATGGACTATCCTATTCTATTCTATCATATTCTATTATAAATTCATACATAAACCAAGTATTTTTAAATTCTGTGTACTTGCATGTCTGCATGTATACATATAAAATCTGTAGGTATTTAGTTGTCTTACAAACTTTGGAGACTGCATGACTCTAAGAGAGATACATTATTTATGTAGTTAGAATTATCCAATCAAAACTAATTGTTGCTTTGAGATCAAAACCTCAATTTTAGTGAATATTTGGTGCCACGTTAGACTTTCTGCTGCACGGTAAACATATTTCTATACCTAAAAATAAGTACAAGGTTAAAAAAAAAAAAAAATTGACCCTGAGTTCCAGCATCTTTATTCAGAAAAAGTGAAACCATCATTCAACAGGAGTGAAAGTTGAAAGATTCTTTGGGCATTTTCCCTGTCTATACCTACTGTCAGTTGTTGAATTTGTTGACCTTGTAACAAAGGCTCAGAAGCCTTTTATCTGTCCTGACATCATTCTTCAAGAAACATCTGGGTATCCCAAACTCAGTAAATTCCCAGATATTCAGAAAGGGATTAATTTCTGCACCAGTGTCAAGACTAGAACAAACACAAAATGGGGGAAGGTTGACAGTTGCCCATCACAGGCTGCTCAGGATTTCTGACTCTTTTCCATTTTCTCAACCTACCAAAGAGGCTGGTGCAACAGGAACTAGCTGCTCTAATTCTGGCACGTGTACCGCATTTTCTTCTGTCTCTGATACAACTTCCTCCCCACCAACCATAGTCTCCATCAGTAAACACTCATGATAAATGTGTTTCATACTACCTTTCACTAGTCTTCCTTTTACTTGTTGAAGGCTATGAGTCATACATAGTGTCCTCCCCATGATGCTCAGGACAGACCCACTGGCTTCAGTAACAGAGGCAGTTATTCTGGGAATCCTTCTATTCTGGGAATCCTTTTGTCTAAACTCTCCATTGACTGCCCACTTTAGGTGAGAAACAACGAGATGACTGCAGGCTTTTGGTTTCCATGACCTGCTGAACTGAAGAGACGGTGGTCAGCTTCCTGACACTGGTGACTGAAAAGCAGTGTTGCACAGGACTGCCTTTTGGCAGTCTGAACCATCACTGTAGGATCATCTCATTTCTACAGGTAGTTTAGCTGTAGTCTTCTGGGCATATTCCTAGAAGGCAGTGGTTCGGTCTTGTTTACCTGCATCACACAAAATCCAGGCAGAAAGCAAAATTTGGCCCTATACTTGAGAAGTCTGATTCCTAAGACAGTTATTACTCTGCATTTCTTCATCACATTCAGCTATGGCAGCTACTAATGCTGATTGAGCATCTTTGTGACAAAACAACCCTGACAGACATATATGAAGAAGCAGCTTGCTCTTTCCTGTTGCAGAAGAGAGAATGATCTGATGGACAATTTTTTAGTCTCATTCCTGATGAAGGGTGGAAATTTTTTTAATTGAAGGTAACTGCAAAAATACTAAGTGGGAATGTTAATAACAAGTTGGACCTGGTAGCTGAGATAAGGAATTACAGGTGGTGTCGTCATTCTCCTCTCCTTTTTTAGTTTCCCATTGTTTCCAAGTTTTCAAAAATCCATGGTCTTCTTCACAGGCAGCTTTACAAGACATTTTGAAAGATGAAGTGCCTGGAAAGTATCCAAGATGGTCTTATGGACTATGGAAAGCAGAAGGGGGAAAAAGTTAGTATCATAGATATGAATATTGTCTGAAAGATGTTAGAGAAATCTAGGTGACACTACAAGTCACTACACTACCAAGAATGTTCATCATAGGTGGCAATGGGTGTTTTTGGATGCTCTACCACTCTCAGAATTCTCTGCATGGAATGAGCTAGCAAGAAACTCATGCTCTGTTACAGCCTGGAGAGAAAGTGTTGTTGTAGTGTTTTAGCTTCTTTAATTGTGTACAAAAATCTCAGCAATGTGTGGAAATGAAAAATGATGGAGCATAGGTTGGGATAAACATGTTAGTGAATAACAGCGTTTTGTGTCTCAGAAAGTTTTATTTTGTATCCTAAAAGAAACCTTTAAATTGGAGGAACACAAGACAAAAAAAAATCTTGAATTCTTACCACATTATTGGCCTGTGCTTATTTGCCCCTTCTAGGCTAGAACTGTGAGTAGAAGTCTCTGAGAAGAGAGATCTCTTTAATAATGGGAAAGCCCTCTGAAAACAGACAAATATGCCAAGGAAGGAAATATGCTGCAAAACAAGCAGCGTCCTAAAGGGTTTCTTTTGTGGTCAGTCTACAATTTCAACTACCTTTGGACATAAATTCTTCATTGCAAAATTTGTCAGTTTGATCAAATAATCTTTCAGAAATTCAGAAGGTTTTATTTAAGGTAAAATTCTGTGTCTTTGCAGCATTAAAAAAAAAAAAAAAACAAAACAAAAACAAAAAGCCAACATGAGGAACACAGAGGGAATATACTTTCTCTTCCCTCTTGGACCCCTATGCAAAGATTTCAAGCTTAAGGTAATTTTCCCTGCATTAGTCACTGTGAATTAGTATGTCCTCCCCAGCTGTTGCTTCTAGATACCAGGCCAGACTGTAAAAACTAAATAGACTTCAGTGGAATGCCTAAAATTAATTTTCTCACTCAGATGCTTTCATCTCACTCAGTTCATTGTGTTTACAGGCTGACAGGTTTCCTGAGGGCAGCTATGATTTTGATTTACAGTTCCCTGGCCAGTCTTTTCTGAAGAAAAGTTATAACACCTGTAATATAACACTGTTTCTGAAAAGAGTGAAAAATGTCGAGGTCTTAAAAGGAAGACTCTGAACTCCAACAATCACAGAATATCAGATACATCCCTGGACCGTGTTTCTATTATTTCAACATAGTTGCAATACTCTTTTCCCTGTCTCCACCCACTGGGATTAAAGATACCGAACCTGTTTCATCATCCTGGAGATTTGGCTTTTTAAATATCCCTGTGATTTCTCCCTTCTTCTACCCAGGTCAGACTGGGGAAACTCTTATGATCTTTGGGAGGGAAAGAAAATGAGTGACAGTGCAGTACTTCTTCCCAGCTACCTAAAATGGCTGGACATCCCCATCAAGTCCTTCCAAGCACTAGAGAGATGGGTTTTTCACCTCTCAGCATTTATAAGCTGCCTTATGTCTGCTGAAGTACACCAAAGTGTGGTATAAACTTCACCGAGAATGATGCAAAATTTAAACTTCCAGCTGCCAAGAGGAGATGTTCAGAAACAGCACCAAAGAGTTACTTTTACTCATAACATAGAATGAATAGGGTTGGAGAGACCTTTAAAAGTCATTTAGCCCAACCACCTCCATAGTAAGCAGGGAAAAAACTTCTCTGGCATCCATTGCTTCACAATCCCTCCCCAGCCTTCTTGTAGGTCTTCAGGTACTGGGAGATTGCTATAAGGTCTCTCAGAGCCTTCCATTCTTCAGGCTGAACAACCCCAGCTTGCTCAGCCTGGCTTTGTAATAGAGGTGCTCCAGCCCTCTGATCATTTTTGTGGCACTCCTCTGAACACACTCCACCAGGCCCATGTCTTTCTTGTGTTGAGGGCTCCAGAGCTCAACACAGTACTCCAGGTGACATTTGACCAGAGCAGAGCAGAGGGTATCAGGAGGACAGAAGAAGTATTTAAAAAAAGAAAGAGTGTATTGGGAATAAGGTTTATAATCCCACTTTCTTCTGAATAGGTTGCTATTCTTACAGTATCTTTAGGTTTATCATCATATTTATAAATTATTCTCTGACATAATGACTACTGTTACCCTCTCTTCAGAATATTAACCCCCTCATGCTTAATTTGAACAAAATCCTTTCAAGAATATGAGTTTTAAAACATACCACTTTTACTACAGCCTTTTAGCTCCCTCCTTTTTAGTTTTCCATTAGAAAACTAGACCATTTGAATGTAGGATTTTCTCTGTATCTCTTGAAAGCATCCTGCTCAGTATCTCTCTCATTATCTTGCTTTTATTACAATTGACCATTGAAATGTAAAAACACTGTTGCATATTTCTTATCACAGATATAAGTAAACTTATATCAGTAAGTGAGAATAAAGAAAAATGCCCAAGAACTCTGAAAAATCACCTGTAATACCAGATATTAATATAAATATTTTTTAGGAGGGGTACTCCATCTTCATCAATGGCAAAGCACTTTTCATCTTCCAAGAAAGCATTTGTTTATAGCTATAGAAATAGATTGATGTATTGTTAGTTTCATATGTTATTCCAGATCTTCTTATTCCCACTACTTACCATACCCTCACCATGTGCTCAACACTTACAGGCAGCTATGTCAGGTTTCCTAACAAATATATTTCAAATTTTATTCTACGAAAGAGATGGTTTAAAATAAAAGGAAGCTGACAGATTACTTTGATCCTCCACCCATGCCGTTCTTCTACTCTTTCTGAATAACCCTGAAAATAGCTTTGCATGTTGAGCTTTGTGGGAAAAGGCCTGGGAGTCCTGTTGGACAACAAAATCACAGAATCACAGATCACAGGACGACTGTAAGCCGGCAATGTGCCCTTCTGGTCAGGAAGACCAATGGCATCTGGGGCTGCATCAAGAAGACTGTGGAAGCAGGTCAAGGGACCTGCTCCATTCCAGTGAGGCCTCATCTGAAATACTGTATATAGTTTTGGGGTCCTCATCTCAATCAGGACAGAGCCCACAGCAAAGGGCAGTGAAGATGATTAGGGGCCTAGAAAAGAAGTAGGGGGAATCTTATCAGTACTTTTAAGTACTTAAAGGATTGGTGTCAGGAGGATGAGGACAGTGTTTTTTTTTCAGTAGTATCTTGTGACAGGACAAGAGTCAACAGACACAAACTTCAACATAAGAAGTTCCATCTAAATTTCTTTGAGGGTGGTAGAGGACTAGAACAGACTGCCAAATTGGTGGTGGAGTCTGCAGTCATTCAAAACCTTCCTGAATGCAGCCCTCTTCAACATGCTCTAGCTGAACCTGCTCTGGCAGGGAAGTGAGACTTGATGATCTCCGGAAGTCCCCCTCCAATTCCAGTCATTCTGTGTGATCCTTTGTCCTGGTATGGGCATAATTTCTGCCCAGAGTTGGTTCACTTCCTGGGGCTCCCTCCCCTCCGCCGTGGTAAAGTCTGGAGGTGGGTTGCAGAGAGCAGACCACATGGTTTTGGAAGCCAGGAAGTCTCAAGCCACATGGACAGGTCAGGTGCATGAGTCAGGTGATCTGTGCTGTCTCTCAGGGTGTTAGGACCCACCCTTGGGTGCAGGACTTTTGAACAAATTGGCCAGACAATGGACGCTAAGTGCCTATTGGTCAGTTCCACGGTCTCCTAATGAGGTATTTAAGCAGGTGCAACGGGCCATTAGGGGCTCTCTCTCTCCACCCCCATGACATCTTCCGCACCCCGTGCAGCAGCAGCCACGTGTTTTGCAGCGAGTAGCAGCAGTGGCATCACAGCATTTTGCAACGGTGGCAAAGGCAAACCTCTTTCTTTTCCATTTTTCCTCGGGACAAATCCTTCTTTCCTCTTTCTTGGGAAAAGCTCTGTATCTACCGCGCATTCGTGAGTATTTTTACCCGTGGCTAGGATTGCTTTTGTTATTAGGCTCTCTGTTTCCTAAGTTCTGACTGTTTAAACTGTTTAATTCAGTGTTTTAAGTGAGTTTGTGTAGTTATTCTTGCCAACCGAACATCCAAAAGAACCCGAGGAAACTATTCCCGGAACCCCCGCGATTATTAACAGTAATAAAAATTAATAATCTCAACATCCTTGGCAGTTGCTGTGATGCCAAGGGGATGCCTAGGCATCTCTTGCCTACAAGTTGGTAAGCTCTGTCAGCTTCACTTGTGTCTAACATATGAGTGGTAAATTCAGTAATTCTCTCTGTTCTCTCTGTCACATGTAATTGGGATGCTAGCTTTGGTGTTCTCCATGGTTTAAGAAATATAGTCATGCTTTCAACAAAAAGTTGAACTGGATGACATCCTGAGGTTCATTCTAAGTCTTGCTTGTTTTGTGGTGCAAAAAACCAAGACTAAGTCAGGAAAACCTCTGGATTCATTACTTGGTTTTCTGCCATGTGAGTGTGGGTCTATGCCTGTGGCACTGAAGAAAATCACAGTTTGCCCTTTGGATCACTTCCAAAACACTCACCGAAACTTTGGGGAACTTTTGGATCCACTCAAACACAGAATAAAGAAGATGCCATCCCAGTTCACATATCAGTCTTGGTTGCCTTTGTTTTATTTTATATAGAGCAGACTTGCACATGCAGAAGATTTGAGCCTTCTATGTGATGAATTCAGAAAAAAACTGAAATGAGCTTCCCTAGGTATAAAAAAAAGAGATGAGTTATATGCTGTGAGTTCATGGAAATACAATCTTTATTATTCTTAAAGAGAATGACCCTGCAACTCAAATACAGAATGCCTGGAAGAGACAATAATTTTTCAACTGACTTTTTATTTATTTAAAAAAAGAAATTATCATCACAAGTGCAATGTTTGAAAAGTTGATTCTATTGAAAGTATAATAAGTGCTTTTGATTTAGTCTTGTGTAGAATCATAGAATCAGTCAGGGTTGGGAGGGACCATAAGGATCATCCATTTCCAAGCCCCCTGCCATGCCCAGGGACATCCCACCCTAGACAAGGCTGGACAGAGCCTCATCCAATGTGGCCTTAAACACCTCCAGGGAAGTGGCCCCAACCACCCTCCTGGGCAACCCAATCCAGGGCTGTGGCAGAGCAGGGCACTGCCCCACCGGAGATTTAAATGAGGTGTGAACTGTGGTGGGGCGGGGCGCTGCCCCACCGGAGGTTTGAATGGGGTGTGAACTTTGGCAGGGCACACCCAGTCCACTGCCCCACCAGAGGTGTGAATGGGGCAGGAAACGGTCTTCCTGCCTCCCCACCTCTGTCACCGGAAGCTTAGTACAATAGGTGTGAAGTGCCTTCTCCAACCCTCCGTGGGCTTGAACAGGGAGGCAACAGATCACCTCAGTATATATATGGCAGCTGGACAGATTGGAGAACTTGCTTCGACCTGCACCGGGACAT
Organism: Psilopogon haemacephalus; assembly: GCA_013396835.1. NCBI lineage: Eukaryota > Metazoa > Chordata > Aves > Piciformes > Megalaimidae > Psilopogon > Psilopogon haemacephalus. The sequence goes on from VWZI01012490.1 coordinate 30,906, forward strand.
GCACGGACCTGCACTGGGACCTGCACGGACCTGAACACAGACGTGGAGACACGAACCTCGCACGGACTTTGAGACAGTCTCCCATTTGTAAGTAGGGCAAAGCTGTTTCATGCCCAAAACCTTTCCATTTTTCCTGATTTTTCCTGAATTACAAGAAAAGGCATCCTCGTGAAGACTTTTCCCGAC
>VWZI01012492.1:1206-47720 GCA_013396835.1 Psilopogon haemacephalus
AAGATGATCAGAGGGCTGGAGCACCTCTGCTATGAGGACAGGCTATGAGTTGGGGCTCTTCAGCCTGGAGAGGAGAAGGCTTCCAGGACACCTTATAGTAGCCTTCCAGTATGTGAAGGGGGCCTACAGGAGAGCTAGGGAGGGACTGTTCACAAGGTCTTGTAATGACAGGATGAGGGGGAATGGGTTCAAATTGGCAGAGGGGAGATTTGAATGGGATGTTAGGAAGAAATTCTTCACAGTGAGGGTGGTGAGGCACTGGAACAGGTTGCCCAGGGAGGTTGTGTCTGCTCCCTCCCTGGATGTGTTCAAGGCCAGGCTGGATGAGGTCTTGAGTGACCTGATCTAGTGGGAGGTGTCCCTTCCTATAGAGGCACTGGAACAGGTTGCCCAGGGAGGTTATGGCTGCTCCCTCCCTGGATGTTTTCAAGGCCAGGCTGGATGAGGTCTTGAGCTACCTGATCTAGTGGGAGGTGTCCCTGCCTATGATGGGGGGTTGGAACTCGATGATCTTTAAGGCCTATTCCAACCTAAACCATTCTATGATTCTATGATTTTAGGTAGATCACAGAAGAAAAGAAGCAAGCTTTGGATTTGATTTAATGTAATGAGAAATAAAATACGAATCCTAGTGATTCTAGAGTGGTTGGAGAAGACTCTCCTCACCTAAAAGCTCTTCTAAGAATTATTTTTCTAGGATAATAAAACCTTTCCTGTGGAAAATGGAAAAAGGAATAGAACTCTGGAGTGAGATCTATGCTATCTACCTTAGCTACTATTAGATCCTCATCTAGAAATGTCCATACTACTCCTATAGAAAGTTCCCAAATTGTGTGGCTTAAGCTTGGTTAGTTAAAATTATTTTATTTGTTGTATTTGTTAGCTTTTTTTTCATTTGTATGGTCTTTTGTTGTTCGGGGGTGTTTTTGAACCAAAAACTGAATTACATTGGCTGTAGGATGTAAAGATGACAGCAATTTTCCTTTTTAAAAATAAATCAGTGGCATTAATAAGATTTATCCCATATTGGGAAGTAAATAGTTGTAGTGACTGGCAGTTTATGGAATTGAAATGAGTTTCTAACATCACCTGTTTGTGTATTTATTGATGGATGTTTTGCTGAACTCTTAATTTATGTGTTACCACATCTTTAATTAATGCTTCAGCAGCAATAAAAATAATATATTCATATAATAAAGATATTTATAAGAGAGTGGCTGGCTGTGAAGATTTGTGGATAGATTTTTTTTTCTTTTTTTTTTTTTTGCCAGAGTTATAAATCTCCTTGTGTTCTGCCACATCTACAAGGTATTTGAGATCTGAAGAGAGGTACTTGGAAGAAATAACAATTGTTTCTGAATCCAGATCACATAATGAGAAAGTACAAATAGAGACAGTCTTTGGAGATGTCTTAGAACTCTTATCACAGTAAAATTTCCTCAGTGATCTAGAAAGTTCAGCTTGTGCAAGTGAACAACTACTTTGAAAGATGAACATATCTCTCAATCAACAGTGAGAAGACTTTAAACAATTCTTTTAGGAGGACTCCTTTACTAGCCACCCAAAACTTACATAAATATTAGAAACCTATGTAAGGTGATGTTCCCACCTGTAACTTCCCACAAGCTCATGAGTGTTACAAACTACCCAGAAATCACAGATCAGAAACAGATTAAGTGCTGAGTGTTTGTTTTCCAAATGATGCACTGGAGAGATAGACATGCAACTTAACACTACACATTTCATAGTAAGCCAGTTATGCTGGACCAAGTAAGCTACATGTCTGTGAAATAATGTTGCAATTTCTTTCCTCATATTTCTGACTCTTCTTTATTAACAAAATATGAGAGAAAGGACTAAGCATTAGGTTGCTCAAGTTGAGCTTCTAATTGCCTTGAAAATTTGTGCATCAATCTTTTACCAAGAGAAAGATTACAATCTTAGTTAATTCATTCAGGTTGCTTGGACAGGGTATTTAATGTCTTCAAACAAGTCACTGTGGCAAGCACTGGAAAATTAAACAGCTCACAAAAATAAGCAGTACTGATGAGGAGGAAAAAAATGTAATTTTGTAATTTCAAATTTAAAGCTACATATCAGACCCTTGAAAAAGAATCCATGGGTCCTTAGTGGATGAAACAAACAGGGAAAAAAGCTGATATTACCATCCCTTTGGAAGGCTAAAGGCCAACTTGGGTTAGTCCGCAATGATTTTTCTGTATAGACAGGGTTGGAAGAAAATATAATCCATGTAAATCTCACTTTAAAAATGTACTTTTTATTACCTTTTTCTCCCAAAACAACCAATTGAACTTCCCCTTATAACCCAGCTACTAGAAGCCCATCTGATGAAAGTATTTAAGCACCTCTGACAGGAGAGGAAGAAAGGTTTCCATTTATCTGTGGACTGTATTTGGTTTTCATTCCCTCTGCATTATTGGAAGGAGTGTTTGGAAATTTGAGCCTCGGAAGACCAGAAAACCAACAGCAAAATTGGAGCCACTGCATTCATTAACATATTTTCATGAGGTGATTTGCTCTTGTATTCTTTCTGTGGGTTTTGATGTAATGATCCATACCTTCATCATGAACTGAAGCCTATTGAGGGATAAGGAGTAGATGAAATAATTCTCAGTTATGACCCCAAATGCTGTACTATCTTTACATTATTGTAAGTGGAATAAGAGCCTATTGTGACATATCAGCCTGCCTTATGGACAGCAAATGTTACATTTTGAGCAACCCAAGAATTAAGTTAATTGCTTGAGTGCACTGGATATCACAGATATTTTTATTAAATATGTGACTGTCTGACACTAAGTAAAACTTTAAAATGTGTTGATCAAATAGTTTGACATCTTTCCAGGGGTTTAGTTATTCTTATTTGCACTTTTCTTTCTGACTGACTGAGCAATGTGAGCAGTACGAGTAGTGTCGGGGTTCCTCCACTAACATACTGTTTGCCGTTTCCTTTAATGGATGCTGTTGATCCCCTTGAGCCATTGCTTGTTAATTTCCAGTGTTACACAGAAATATGTTCTTATCCCAGAATTTGCAGTACTGCAGCAGAAGGAAAGCAGATATTGGATAATTTAAGTCCTACATATCCCAGGATATTTTTCAAGCACAGAGAGGCCTTTAAATACAGCATTTTCCACAAACTTCAGCATACATATGTTCAAGTAAGGGAAACATTGGCTGTATTCCAGGTATTGGCAATATTCCCTGTAATTCAACAGTAATTTTCCAGTTTATTATGTGGCCCCCAGTACAACAGATTTTCTTTTTCAGAAAAAATCTTGGATATGTATGCAGGTATAACCAACTTAACACAGCTAAAAAGCATTAGAGCTCTGTTCAGAGATATATTTGCACTGAAGATGTAAACAGAAAACAGGTTGGGAGAAATTGTGCTAAATTATTGCATCCATACTAAGTGCATATAATAAAATCTTCAGTGACTTCAAGGAAAATAAAATTCTGGTGGAAAAGGTGCATCTATTATGAAACATTTTAAATAAGCTCTTAGCAAGTGGACTGCATAGCGATCACACACTTGACTTTAATTACACCTACTTGGATCTTGCATTTAATACTTTCACCTTACCCTCTCACAGACTCCAGTGCTTCAGTTTTGCCCATCATTAACTTGATTTTTTATAAAAACAACAAACTGTAATTTCCTTAGTGTTTTGTTTTTTTTTTTTACTGTATAACAGACAGAAGAGACTTTGCACATGTGTTTGTAAAGGAGATAGAGTCAGATGAGCACATCATGAATTCACATTTTTCAATGGTTGACAATATAGTTTATAGCCAATATGTTCCCTTCAAGATCCTCCAACAACACCAGAGGCCAACAGAAGCTGCTGCTTAGGTAGATCAAGGTCAGGTGTTGCTGGCAGAACATTTCTTCCCAAGTACTCTTGCTAGCAAGCTAGGAAAATTTGGAGACATCTGAGCAAAACAGTAAACCTCTTTTTGTTTATCTTGTTTTTCCTCTGCTTCAGTACTTACTTTAAGATCCCTTCCAAATAATGGACAATCAAGACAAAGAAAGGCAAGTAATTGGTTAAAGTCCTAAACCCCTAATTCCAAGACCAGCTTTCTGATCATAAAATGTGATCCAGTTTTGTCATCTTAAACTAGACCTGCATTTGCTAGCTCATCATCTAGAAGTACAATCAGAACATTACAGAATTAATGACTAAATTCAACATAATGGTACGCAGCTGGTGTCTGACAGTGACAGTTGTTTTGTTCTCATTATGTACAATGTAACATACTGCACACGAAAGCAAAAAAAAAAACCACACAATTTTCTACATATTTAAGATATTTTACTTATTTTTGGTGTTCCAAACATCAGGTTTTCAATCTGGCATACAAACTCAACCAAAACTAAAATGCAGAGTCTTTACCTTTTCTCCTTCACAGCATGGCAATACATTTGCCACTTAACAGGTGAATTATGAAAAATATCTCATTTATATGATTTAGCAAAGGTATTTAAGCCTCTGAGTGCTCTTGGAATAACAGGAAATAGAAACTTGATTGCTGTGTTCACAACAGAAAAACAATGCATTTTAGTCTCATCTAATGTCATAGTACCAGGAAATATTAAATTCTATGGTGCTGAAACACCTGTGCTGCTTTAGGGTACTATTAAAAACTTTTCATTACTGTACTGCATTTGGCAAACATTAAGTGTCCATAGATCACCTCATTAAAATGCAGATCAGGACTACAGACTTTTGCAAGATGGTTAAAGGGAAGACTCAGAAGTTATTTTTCAAAAGTACTGGATGATATGGGTAATACAAGTGCTCTAGTTACAACTGCCACTGCAGCTGTATAGTTACAATATGCCACTGCTTTCAGTATTGTGAAGAACTATGTAAAAGAGCAGAAATTTTTACTTTTTTAAATAGAATACAGGCGTATTTCTTCCTCACATTCTAATAATATTCAGCCACACAGATGCACATGAAGATAGATTGAGGCAATTACAGTGTTAAGAAGTTGCACACATATACCTAACCTATACTAGGATTTTAAATGGGATGAACAGCTAGCTGCACATATGAAAATTATTGAAGCAATCTAGGTCTTTACCAAAATATCATTAGCACGGTCAATGAAATAATTGTTTATATTCCTGCCCAGTTGGCCTCTGTGTGCGATGTATAAAGAGTGCTCATCTCTGTTCTTCAGATGAGACTGCTATGACTCACTATGAACTTCTGTGAAAGTGTGCTGTGCTTGTCACTTACTCTAACTTGAAAAGTCAGATGAGCAGAAGAGAGAAAGCTATTGTTACCCTTTACATGGGAGGTAAGCAGAAGCACAGAAGTATTAGGCAGCTAATGTAAGATTTCACAAAACCCAAATACAGATGATAAGATGCCCTGGCTCCCCTGCGGCACCATTCTCTGCCAGTCTCTGTAAGTTATAAGATGCTTTGATGTACTGCTTTTGCTAAGGGAAATAACAAAACAACATTAATATACATTGAACAAATTTATTCTGGGTTCAATAGGGTTCAGGCAGGAGTTCAGATCTGAATTTAATAAAACTTTTATGCAAGACTATGAGGACAACCAAGGAAATATTTTTTTTCCTGATACTAGCATGACTGGTCTTTTCAAGATCTTTAAATTTATTTTTTCTTACTTCCACTGCTTCCCAAATGTGTTTTAATGAGGTCTCTGATCAAAGTAATTAAGGCTTCTAATTAATAGGGGGAAATCGCATTTCCATATGGTATCACTCCTAATTTCAATTAATTGCTCTAGACAATTTGTTCCAAATTCTCTTCCTGACAAGCTGCAAAAGTCTTTACTAATTAGGTTTTTTTTTCAAACATTATATTCTTATAGAAAAAGAGAATTGGTATTATTTTAACACCAGATAGAAACCAATGGTTACAGGAAAAAATGTCCATCAGACAAATCTTTCGCATAAGTGAGTTTAGCTTTTAAGTGTCCTTTTTTTTCAGATAATTCTTGAACTGAAACCCAGGATCTGCTCCTGGAAATCACAACTGTCTTCCTGGTGATTTAAAAGAGAAATTGAATAATTTGTAGTTATCTACATCATCACACTTACAGACTTGCTATGAAGTCCGTGCAACATTCTAAAAGCATTTCCCAACAAAATAGGATCAGCTTTCTGCACCAGTGGACAAGCTGCTTTTACAGGAAGATGTTTGTAAATAAGACATGTTCATATTTTGAGGGATTATCCTTTCTGCTTAACAGAAAGAATGTGTGACGTGTGAAGATTAATTCATTTGATTCTTTTTTTCAGCAACAAAAAAGGAATTAACTGCCGGCCAATCACAAATCCTGCTGCATTTTCATGAGATACTTATTCATGAATAAAATGTTATAAATGCAATTTTCTGCCACTGATTATTCAATACTAACAAACTTATTTGCATAGATTCTGGGCTTTCAATTAACTGGATTTTATTAAAGTCCTATTATTTTCTAGCTGTGCAGTTGCTCAAAGAAAGATGGGTTAATGGTGACCTCTGATTTATTTTTACTTCTGATTCACATTCAGAGGGAAAAAAAATCACTAGAAGCTGTTACTAGAAAGGATTATGGAAGACTTGGTAGAAGTTAAGGATCTGCCTGCTTTTAAAGCCCTCACAAAGCACCACTTCACATCTTTGACACCTAAATATTTGACAATGTACCCTTAAACATGTAACTCTTCTGTGAGCAACAGCCCAGAATAAGTTTTCTCATCTATGGTGATCACTCTAAATCATCCCAAATTGCATCATAGTAATTGGAGAGAACAGAACGTCACCCAAAATGAAATTAATCTACCACTGCCCTGTTTAGATTAAGGGAGGTTCATGTGGTCAGTTTAGGCTTTGGCCTTTAAATTACATAAGATATTTTTTTTATTTAAGACTACATCTGTTCCACTACTGTATCCATAAACCAAATAGTGCCAACCATCTGGATTGTTTAATTCTTACAACAGTCCCTGGCACAGCATTTTCCCTGAGCATGTCACACTTTCCCAAATGGTTTCTGGAAAGATTCTGGACTATAAGGGGCCAGAACACAGAATATTTTGTTTTTGGGGGAAAAAGTATTTAGTAGCATGAATGTGGCCTGTCTATGCCAGCTGGCCCAGGGAAGGGTCTCAGCACAGCTCAGCACACTAACAAAGATATACTCTCACCTTCTAAGCAAGTGAAATGCTTAGAGAGTTCACATACATAAGAGTTTAAAAATTGACATAAAAAAAAAAAAGTTCATGGCATACAAATTTCGATGTAGAGATGTAACAATTACTTAAGATTTATTGTGCATGAATTATCTTTTGACCTCTCTTAAAAAAAAGAAATATATTTTTATTTTAATGTCACTTCAATATCGACAATCACAAGAGATTAATACTTTGAGTAAGAATGTCCACTTTTTGAAGGTTTTGAAGTTGATTTCATAAACTTCTCATCACTGACATCTAGTTTTAAATTGTTTAAAACAAAATAAAAGCCAGACTAAACCCATTAAACTATAGTAAATATGTTACAGAAAGTAAGGAAAAATCTGGAAAATTTCAGTTTCCTTCTGCAAAATCATACACAAGTTAAAGGACAATTTAAAGTGTAATTTAGGTCTTCTGACTAATTTATATATTCTACTACAGGGAAGTCAGAGCTGTGTAATACCCCCTGCAATGATTTAGTATAGGTGGTTCAAGGAAATGTATTCACAGAACCACAGAATCACAGAATGCTAGATGTTGAAAGGGTCCTCCAGAGATCACTGACCTCCACCCCCCTGCCAAAGCAGGATCTCCCAGGGCAGACCACACAGGAACGCCTCCAAGTGGGGAGAAGGAGACTCCACAACCTCTCTGGGCAGCCTGTTCCAGTGCTCCATCCCCCTTTATAGAAGTGTCTATTCATGTTTAAGTGGAACCTCCTGTGTTCTAGCTTGTACCTATTGTTCCTTGTCCCATCACTGGGCACCACCAAAAAGAGACTGTCACATTCATCAGAACACTCATCACTCAGATATTCACAGATTTTTATAAGATATCCATTCAGCCTTCTCAAGAATTAACAGCCCCAGTTCTCTCAGTCTTTCTTCATATGAGAATTGTTCAAGTCCCACAATCATCTATGTATATATCTATGTATCTTCTACTCTATCTAGTTAGTATCTACTTCAGCCCTAGCTTGCAGATTTCTATTCCTGTAACAGAAATTTTCAACATGCAACCTAAGGAACTTCTGCTTATGGAATGCCTTATATGCATAGAAGGATAATACATCATAATAACATGCTACATAGAAAAGAGTAGCTTTCAGACAGTATTTATAAATGCTCCCTGAAATAAGGATTAAGGTGCAATTTTGATAACAATGTCCAGAATTTTGAGAAAAAGAGGAAGAAAACAACCCTAACGTTTTGACAATTGTCTCTGTCTCTTTTCCTTTATTTCATACATTCTCATTGGCCTATTTAGACCTGGTTCTCTGCACCTGACAATTTTCCTTGGGATGATGCAGCTGGGAATAAAAAGGAAGACTTGAAGATGAATGCAAATAAATCACGATTCTTTGGCTTATTAAATGTGAACGACCTTATTTTCTTTGTCTTACTTATATGTCTTGGAAATAAAAAAAAACCACATAAAAATGTGTTTTTATTATGAAGGAGAAAGAATATTGTAGGTACAGGTGTAACTGATCAAAGAGCCTGTCTATTGATGACACTAGCTGGCAATAAGTGCAGAAGTATTGATTAAAGCATTAAAGATTCTGAAAAGAATATGCAGGTATAAGAATATGCATGTATATTCTGCAGTAAGTGCAGAAATATTGATTAAAGCATTAAATATTCTGAAAAGAATATGCAGGTATATAAGGTAGATAGTAATTGAAGAGTATTTGTGATGTAGAGGAAAAATTACTTCATAATCAATGCTTCAATAACTAAGAGATGCCAAGAGACAAACTGACTCAGTATGAAAATGTCTATATAAGGGTGCATTCTTGGAACAAGAGGTAAAGATAATCTGTTATCAGAGTATGCAGAATAGGTTATCTTAAACCACAGAATGTTTAAATCAAATTTATTAGAGCTCTTCTAGGATTTATTTCTTCCTAGTTTGCCTGTAGCTGGGGATGTTTTGTTACATTTGCTTTACACTGTTTAACTAAAGTAATCAGAAAATATGATCAACCATATTCTGCTTTGTTTCAATGAATTATAAAAGGTACAGAAGCACAGGCATAGCAATGATTAAGAATTAGCCTTGTTTCAATGAACACATATCCTGGCATGCTGAAATAAAATTATATCAATTTTGCCTGGCTAGGATTCTGTTCATCATTAACACTAGTGGTGAGGTAGAATGTTATCAACACTTCAGAGGAGGAACTAGATTACTCTCAGTCGTAGAGGCAATCCTGGAATAATGTCTCCTTGTTTACTAGCCCATGGAAAGCTAGTCACTGATCATGTTATACCCTTGGCCTGTGTTTCACATTGGTGTTTAACGACTCTACTGCATGCTCTTCACCGCTGTTCTGAAACCTGCTACATTACTGTGAACATTGTGAGGTATTCTGCTGCAGCTACTTTACGATTGATAAACCTTGTCTTTATGTCTGTGGCTCTTCACATCATGACTCAGTGGACCAACAGGCTTTGTACTATCTTTATTAGGCATTGTCCTATGTTACCTTTCAATTAATTTGTAAAAAGAGGCTTTGGCTATCAACTAATCTCTCTACTGACTTTGGGAAGCATGCAACATGGATGTAGAAGGGTTTAATTTCCATTATATTTTAAGCTCTAATAACTGGCCATCTCTTTATCAGTTTAAAATTAATATATCTACTTTCATACAGTACTAACATAATTTGAGTGTTGTGTGTGCGTCTAATAGTAGCATAGGTATGTCTCGCCATCTCCATTCCTCACCCCACTTGCCTGGTGGGCAAGACTCATCTTGTTAATGAAGCCAGCAAGATCCAATACTTATTTAGGAAGGACAGGAAACAGTGCTTACATCTAAACATGTTTGGAAAATATAGATTAAAACTTCAAAAGAAAAATTCTGCCTATTCATGAGAAAATTATGGTACTTTATCATTTGCCCAGCTGCAGCTGGCACTTGCATCATATGACACCTGTTCCTAATCTGACCTAAACTAATGGAAGTGAAGGCATATTGTGATGCCTGAAATCTATTTTGGCACTGTATAGAAGTAATTATGTTTATGTGTTTATAAATAACATTTTATAAAATAACACATAATGCTATAATAATATAATATTGTTATAATGTGTTGTAATGCTACATAATAATAATATAAAATTTTACTTTATATGTATAATTTCAGGAGCTTCTGTAGTGTGCTTTTCAAATATACTGGTCTACAATATTGTCTGTAGAAACACGTCTGTTGCAGATATTTTGGACAACATTTTTATTTTCCTCCTTCATATTCTTCAGAAGCAAAGAATAGAGCAGCTCTTTCTTATGTTTTGAGCCCTTTCCTACTGTCAGTTTCAAGTCAGAGACGTAATTTACCCTTTCCCTACAAAGCTTTTGCAACCTTTTATTTCCCTTAATAAAGCAAACCAAAAGATATTACCAGAGCAAGCTGGAAAGACTGAGCAATGGGGGTGACATCTGGTCACTGTCTAATTTTCATGTGACCATACCAGCCATTTTTTTTCTGTCACAGCTGACATATTCTTTGTGTTAGTGAAAAGCTAGCAGAAGAAAGGTGGGAGATGAAAGGTGGGAAACAGTCAGACATAAATAGAGGAATACCAGTTCCATTCCTCAGTATATAAACAAGAAAAAAGCTTCTTTTGAGATTTAAAATACATAAAAATTGAAACAGGAACCTAAATAATTTCTCTTTTGTAGAGCTACAAACCAATATATTACTCTGTAATTGCCTTTAGAAAATTCTGTGCTATCTTGTTAGTTTGAAATAATAAATTGCTTCAGAACTCCCCGCCCTTTTCCTTTTTTACAATCTGTTGTTGTTTTTTTTTTCACCTATGACTGCAAACTTCAAGTGATGTGAAATACATGACTCTGAATGTGACAGGGGAATAATTTTTTGGTGATTGGCTTAAAAGAGAAAAAAAAAAAGCAGGAGCACTGAGCATCAAGGATACCTCCCTATTTCAGGGAACTGTTTTTCCCTACAGTGCAAGCAGTATTTCAATGAGTTTTATTTCTTTTCCAAAAGAGTGCAAGGGGTCAGCAGAAACTGGTAGCTAATGTTAAATTGCATTTCAAGGCCTTAAGCTTCTTGTGCTAAAGATTCATCATTTCTGTGGAAACTTTGGTTTCCTCTAGCAACATCATACATCACTCTGGCTAACACTGCAGTAAGCTGCCAAAGGTACTGAAGAAATGCAGCATTAAGAGTGCTGTATATTCACACCTTTTGCTACGGGGAGAAACAGTGCTGATAACTTGCCAGAAATTCCTCTGAAAGTGCTTTCAGAACAGGTCTCCTAAGACCATGCAATTTGGTAGATTTGAGAGTGATGCATATTCCTAGCAGCAAAGCAGGAGAGGAAGTAATGCTATAGTTTCTAGGGTAACTCATAACAGTGTGCTGATTGCTTCTAATGAGAAGACACAAGACACAGTGTGTGACAATATTTAGCAACAAACAAAATGATATGATTATGTTTCACCAGAAAAATAAAAACTTTAAATCTACACACACACAAATGTACTCACCTCCCACATTGCAACTACAAAGCTCAGGGAAAAACAGATGATTGAGTACAGGTCACAGGAGTCCTCAGACTGAGCCTGGCTCAACATTCCTGTAGTATGAGCATCAGATGAGTAACAGCAAAGCTGTTCTTGGATGTCAAAATGTTCATCTTCACAGGTAGAGTGGTGGATCCATGATTATCCCTTTATCTTCAGGTTTCTTCTGCCGGCTTGTCTAGTCTTCATGCACAAAATCACTAGGATTGGAAGTATGAGTGAAAATGAAAAAATATCCCATCATCATTGCTTGCATGCCCAAGCAGATGTTCAGAGATCTGCCATTTTCTGTCACACCATGTTATCCAAGTAGCTCAAACTAACCTGTAATTTTGAGGCAGGAGTAGAGTTGTCTGTGGCTGGTTGGGATGGTCATGTATTTCAGCTGATAATTTGTTCTCTGGTGATTTCTAAGGAACATTTGTCTTGGTATCCCTTTGGCAATCCTGTTCTTTATAACCAGTGTGATTTCATGCAGGCTTGTATAAACATATGGTCTCCTACATCTGATATCTGGTGATTAACCATGCCTTCATTTGCATTTCACTTGTATCAGGATGATGTGTGAATTTTTACTTTGTCCAAATAAGATTATGAAATTGTGCAGTACCGGAGAGACAATGTTATTATATTAAGGACCACTGTGTGTTGGGAATAGAGAGGATACTAGGCTAAGTCGTCCTAGGGAAAAGAGTGAGGCTTCTTGTTGATCTCTGACTTTTGTATTTTTTTTTTTTTTCTTATCTCTCTTTGCTAGGCGAAAAGTAAATTCACAAACACGAAACATTTTTTATTCTCTTGCATTTTCTAGTTGAAATTGACAAATTTTAAAGTGATACATCATGTCATTTTGGCATTCCACTAGAGAATTAGACTATTAAATGGGCCTTTAACTGTATGGAGACAACCTCTAACTATTCCAGGAAACAGGGTAAACAGGAAAAATCAGACAAGAACATTACAAGTTTGCATGTGTACATATGGATTAAGTATTTGGTTTTATTTTTTAAACCATAAACCAATTTTTAGGGGTTCTTTTTTCAGATCCTAGTAATATTTTTTTTTTTTTTAATTGTCACCAGCTCGTCTTAACTATTGAGATTTGGGTCAGTCCTCCTAATTGCCCGTGTGCATGCTCTCTATAAAAGGCTAATCCAGAGTTGTCAAATGTCCTTGGGATTTTCCCAGAGCTCTTTTCTGTTCCCATTCAGTCACACTTACTATGAAAGATGCAGATGATCTTAGCAGCCAGAGGTTCGTCCTCAGTGGCATCAATTATTGAACTTCTCTGCTTCCTGAACATGCATTTTCCTTTTTTGCTGACTGACAAGAAGAATCTTGGCTTCCTTTAGCCTCTTGAATCCTTGATCATAAATCTGAGTACTCAAGGCTTCATGGGCCTGTATCTTGTTATCAAAATCACTTGTGATGTTGCTATGCTTGCATATTATTTACAACATATCTGTTTCAAGAAGCAAAAAGTTAATATTGCTCTATAGGTATATTCTAAGACACCAAGTACTATTTGTCACAGATATGTGCTGTCAAGCAAGGCATCCTAACACTAAGGAACAGGAGCAGTTGTGCTAAATCTTTTGTGATATGTGTACGTCCTGACATTCGTTATGGAGAAATTACAATGACACAAAAGCACATCTCTAGCAGAGAGTGATGAACTGTCAGGGCTGGAGATGTGAATGAATGAACTCCTACTTGTTTTCTGGAGTTATTTCTGTGTATGCAGTTATATTAGTCTGGCTCAACGAGTCTGGCATAAAGATTTATGTAACATACTGGCTGTAGAGCCCCTCTAAGAAGCTGTTCTGTCTCATTCAAGAGGAAGCTTGCATTCCAGCAAATTGCTTCATCTATCTGGTGAGGTGTGACAGGGTTTACTGAGGTCTGACGTATGTTTGCATGTTTCTGCAGGTTGATTCCTTCAATGACTTACTTCAGAATTGCTTCGTTTTATTGGCTGTTAAAACCTATAGTGAAGATTAAAGAAACATAAACACTTACTCTGCAAACATACACACATTTTAAGAACAAGAATCATTTTCTCTGGCTTCAATAGCAGTACTAATTTAACACTATAATGTTAAATGTACTCTTGCTCATCTGGAATGTTTTCTGAGCATTCCTCAATTTTCATTTAAGTTAGTATGAACATTTGCATTACATTTGATAAAGCTTTGGCTAAGACCTTACATACATAAAATCAAATTGATGTCTACTAATGGCAAAGCTTTCAAAGTACCCTAGAGGCTCACACTGTTCTTACAGGTTTGAGCTCATTACCAGTCTCAGAAAATTTGTGTTAAAAGCTTGGCACAAATAATGAGTCAAAAAAAAGGATTTTTACCTGTGTATTGATTGTGGGCGATTGAAGAGGCAGAAATTATAAATTATGTAGCTTTTATAATTTCCAAAACCCCCCACCCACAAGCTCTGTGTAAATTGGTTTAAGTTTGGGTTCTAATTCGGTCAGGAAAAGTCTTCACAAGGATGCCTTTTCAGGTAATTCAGGAAAAATCAGGAAAATTGGAAAGGTTTAGGCATGAAACAGATTTGCCCTACTTACAGATGGGAGACTGTCTCTTTCATGGCAGTGTCCGGAGTCCAGTGCCTGCCGAAGTCCAAGATCGCAGTAGGCACAGCTTTCACCAAGCCACAATCGCGAAGCAAGGCAGGGGAAAGCCAGGGGTGCTCTGCGGTATTACCATGAATGGCTGCAGTTTACGGTTAGAGGCAGGTCCTGCAGCAAGAAGCCAGGATGCTCTTCAAGGTCCAGCTCAAAGTCCATGCGAGGTTCGTATCTCCAGGTCCGTGTTCAGGTCCCGGTGCAGATCCCAGTGCAGGTCCCGGTTCAGGTTGGAGTGCAGGTCCGAGTGAAGGTCCCAGTGAAGGTCCGTTCAGGTCCCGCTCCAATCTGTCCAGCTGCCATATATATCCTGAGGTGATTCGTTGCCTCCCTGTTCAAGCCCAGGGAGGGTGGGAGAAGGCACTTCACACCTATCATACTAAGCCTCTGGTGACAGAGGTGGGGAGGGAGGAAGACCGTTTCCTGCCCTATTCAAACCTCCGGTGGGGCAGTGCCCTGCCCTGCCACAACCTGAGGAAAGTGTAGAATGAAGTCTAAATTTAGACTATAGAAAGAATTCAGACAGATGTGTAGAAAGAATTCAGACACCTGAAAAGCTAGAGAAATTTAAGATGTTTCATTTGTCAAATCTGAAAAGAGATGAAATCTTATTTTTATTGATATTACACTAGTCCGTTCATCTTAGATTGGTTTTGCTGAGTTAGAGAACTCACACTTGGTACCTTGATTTTATTAGCAGTGCAACACCACAAATCACTTATCTTTTACTCTGACATTATTAAAAAAGGAACAGAGAAGATCCTTGGCAAAATTCCATGGGCATTTGACAAAATCTAAAGAGTGCCTGAGAAAAGCCACACCTGACCAGGTATTTCCATATCCATTTTTATAGACTTACAAACTGCTCGTTAAATGTCTTAACAAGTGAACCGAACAGTTTCATAGCTGACTTGATCTTTTCTGAGATCATCCCAGGGCAATCTCTTAACAGATGGTTTACCTTCTGATATTCTATCTTAATGAAATGTTTTGTGGTGCTTGAGCTCTTATTGCACAAATATTGTCCTGTTATAGTCAGGAACACTTGGAAGAAAGCAAAGGCAGCTTCATATTTTACATCTAAGGATTAAAAAAAATAAGCCAACTTCTAGATAGTGAGTTAAAATGTTTGTACAAAATGTTTTATATGCCTTTCTGGATATAATGCACCAGAAAAATAGCCTAGTTGATTTCTTACAAACGTAATGCATATGAATAAGCTTTGAATAAGAAATAGATTTCATAAAATACAATAATTAACTCCTCTACACACTGAAGGTTTTATTAAATGCTTATTTATATCATAAAAACAGGGCAACCATTCTTGTAGGGAATGAAAGTTCTAACAAATGTGCTCATAAGAACATGAAAAAGGCAGTCCAAGGGAAAGAAAGTAAAGAAGAATGAGCTTACTGAGACTGGAAAAATGAATGCAACAATCACAAGATGTATAGTTACATGAAGACAGTGACATATGTTGCCGTTCTTGATAGCAAACATAATTAGATCATATGCTTCAAAAGAGAAATTAATAATGTGATATTATCAAGAAAATAAGACTTTTAAGCTTATCAATTAATTAGACAAATATTAAACAGAGAGAAAACCTGACAAAATATGGCTTCCGGGAAAAAAAAAAAAAACAAAAAACAAAAAAACAGGCACGGGAAAAATTATGGAGAAAAAAAATTGAACATCTCAAGCTCACTGTAGAAAACAGATATAACAGTGAAGGGAGAAAGGGTCAGCAAATTATAAGATGCAGTCTAAAAATCATATTAAAGTAACAGAAATATCCAAACCTTCATAGATGACAAAAGAGATTATCATTATCATCAAAACAAATAGGAGAATATCATTACATTCACTACTAATGCATAAAATCTTTTTTTTTTTTTCAATACTCTGAATAGATCAGGATGTACTTGATGATCCTGGGAGTCTTTTCCAACTGGGATGTTTCTGTGATTCTATGATATTCCTAGGTATTGCATTGCTCCCCAACTCTTATCTGCAAAGAAAACTAGAAATGCTACTCAGAAGCTGCATTAACCTGCTATTAATAAGGCGTAGCTTCTAAAGATGACAGAAATATGATTGTCTGCAGAATTTCTAAAACAACATTTGAAAAGAAGTGAAACTAATAACTAGGTAGTTTTAATTTTCTTACTGCTGGACAAAATATGTTAGTCAAACTGCAATTATTGTCACAACACAGTTTTAGTGACAGTATCAAAAAACTCTTAGCCAGAGTTGAAGAAATCTAAAGTTGAAGAAATCAGAGACAGAAAACAAAAATTTAAAGTATGATATTTCATAGGAGGGTGTATTTTGAATCCTGTAGAAAGCTTAAGAATAAATTAATAGTCATCACTGTACTTATTTTGATGTTTTGATACTATTTATCAGAGCATTTTATTGAAAGATAGTAGAAAGCAAAGGCATTTTAAGTAAGATGAAAGACAGTAAAATGGGGAGGATGGAATGTTACAGGCTTGGGGATGAGTGGCTGGAAAGCTACCTGGCAGAAAAGGACTTGAGGGAGTGAGGGTCAACAGCCATCACTACTTGATCTTGAAGTTCTTTTCAAACCTAAACAATTCTGTGATTCTATGATCTCTTTATTTCATAAAGTTAACATTTTATTTTTAAGAATTTTGTCTATGATTTGTCAACGATTGTTTTTCCTCAGCAAACCAAACCCAGCTGCAGCTAAGACCCAGTGTATAACAAACGCTCTGGCATATTTCGGTGGAAACCAAATCAAACTATGTCTTGGGGTTTTTTGAGTTCAGTCTTTCATAGTGAATCAGCATGGATTTGCCTTTGGAGTGTTTCACCTGTCATAATTCATGTGCTAAATTTCTGAGATGAGTCTTCTCAATCTTTTCATGCGTTTACAAATGCCTCCATGTTTACAATAAATATTTATGACAAGTCAAGAGTCAGGTGGAACTCTTGATTCTGTTTCTATGTACATTTGTGACAATGAACAGTCAAAAACATTATTCTCTTTACTTCTGAATTTTAAGAGATATTATAGCAATGGTATTGTAAAAAAACTTAACAAATATTTTCCTTCTCTCCTATCAGTCAGCATGGTCTCTTCCATTATGAGTTTTACGAGTCACTGAATATATTTTCTCAATTGGAGTAATTTGTCTATTTCTTGCATGCTCATTAAAGAAAATTAGAAATCCTTTTCATGTAACAGTAACCCCCTACAGATTTGTTTGAGATGTATTTTGGTAATTAAGTCTCCATTTAATAAATGTGTAGCTATTAGTATATTACAAAGGTCACTAATATATCATTCATGCGCTGAGCAATTTAAGCTCTTTCTCTTTTGTACAGGAAGCCATTGATTGAAACTTTTTTCTTTTTTTCTTGAGAACTTGCTTCTGAGTACAGGAATTGCTTTGCATTTTTTTTATGTTGTTTGTTAGTTTTGGGGGGTTTTCTGTGGGTTTTTTTTCAGTATAATTCTACCAAGCAATGGCTATTACAGGATACAAAGAAAAAAAAACCTAAAAGCATTACAGGCTTGCAATGGAATGGTGGCTCTGATTAATTACTGTGAGATTTTTTTTAAATTAATATTTTTCATTAATTTTTATATTCAAACTTTTCCACCCCCAACAATTTTAATTATAAACAGGTTATTTTGTAACAGTCATAAAACACATTACATAAACGATCTAGATCTAGTATTAACTATCAATATGCATAAATGATCAAAGTCAATTGAGCTCAATTAGCTGAACTGGAAGAGATTTCTTGTGGTCAACAGTGCCACTTGGTCACTAGATGGACTCAGGGCCCTTTCCACTTAAGGGAGAAAGCTATGTAATTGCTAAAGCTTAAGGTATTTACTCACAAATATTATTTCTATACTTGTGAGGCTAGTAATGAATTAAGATAGTACTCAAAACACTTGCAGGGAGTTCTGTCTGTTGCCTTTCTGGCCGGTGTGGCTGCTGGCTGCTACTGAGACTTCTGACTCCAGGTTCCACAGGCTGCTGGAGGAAGGAGGGGGAGTGGCAGATGGTTTCTGACCTGGTCCTTGCTTTCAACAATCTGTGTGCTTTCAGGGCTTACTTGTCTTTGGAGATGCAGGCCTGGTCTGGCAGGTGCAGGCAGATGTCTTGTGATATGTCTCAGCAGGTATGTGTCATGCTGTCTGTTGCATACAGTTATTACATGAAAAAAATTAAGTGTTGCTCCTGGTAAACTCAAAACAGTTTCAGGCTGGAATATAGCTTATATTGCTACATAGCAATTAAGCATTAGCATTGTCGGTAAGTACCACAGGCAAAGATACAGCAGAACACAGAATATCTGTTAAGCACAGAACAATGGCAAAAGCACATTCTGTTACCTGCATATCTGTTTATATATCAATGCCTGAGATTGTTTGTGCCTTTGGACACAATTAGCTTATCCAATCGGTGTGGCAGTAAGCTGTATTTGGGTGAAACCACAGATTTGCCATAACCATATAGGGAGAGAATATAGGCCTAGCACAAGGCAAGCGCATGCTACTTGTTTACCAGGAGATGCAAGCAGGAGAAAAACAAATGGGGTAAGCCAGAGTGTTCAGACTCCGTGGCTCCAGCTATTTTGTCCTTTTTCCCATGGTTGCTTCTTCCCAAACAGAAGGAAGGAAAGCAGAAAAACATATCTGGGCCAACACATGTATAGGCCTATTTTTGACCCTTCAGGTCTACCATGACAAGGCTAAAACTCAGGCTATGTCAATCATTGATCTCTGAAGAAGTGAAATCTGGTTTCATTTTGAAAAGAAGATAATACTCTTTAGAAAACTCCATCTATTCAACTTCTTGTGTAACCTTTATATAAAAGGCATATAGGCATACTTCCAAGGTATGCACCAGAAGTTTCCCCTGGATTACATTTTTCCTAGATAGCATAAGAATCAGAAAACTTATTTGTCTTTAACTCTTCAGTTTCAGATATGTAAATACTATTCAGAATAATTTCATAAAAGAATATCTGGACACATTGGAATTAATAAATTTTGCATGTACAATAAATGAAAGAATAGCTTATATCTGGAAGCATGCTGTGAAGACCTCAATAAGGGAATTATGTTGCACTTATCTGAGGAGGGGACAAGGTGCTAAATGGTTTCTCTATAGTTTGATTTCTGTGACATATGAATACTAAACCAAACTAAACTGTGTAATTCGTCTACCTACAAAAGAAACCTTGGGACAGATACAGGAAAAACAAATATATCGTGCAACACAGAGTACTTCAAAACTTCACTAAATTATGGGAAGATGCATCTTTGAACAGAAGCCACAATCCAGCACTCTGATAACTATCTCAATAGGTTCAATAAATATTTAGCAAGATAAATACTAGGCATTAAGTAACTTTAGAAAGTTCTTCTCTCAGAAATTCGAGATGGGTTTTTGATTCCCGGTGGCTCAAGATAGGAATGAAGCTGATATTTTTTATAATTGCTGTGCTTATTGGACAAAATATGTCACCTTCACTCCACTTATATATGTGGAGTCTGTTAGCCATGCAAGCTCTTAGAACCTTTCTGCACTGAGTCCGTCAGCAGATTTGGGAAGAAAAAATACTGAAGAGGTAGGCATGAAGTTGAAGTGCACCATTAAAAGCAAAATGTTGACTTCTGTCTAATATTTTGGAAACTGAAGACCTGTTGTTTCTAGAATTGAATGGTAACTGAAAAGGATTTTGTGAATCTGTTATAGATAAAGAAATCTAAAATGGCAG
The DNA here is from genome assembly GCA_013396835.1 of Psilopogon haemacephalus. Classification (NCBI taxonomy): domain Eukaryota; kingdom Metazoa; phylum Chordata; class Aves; order Piciformes; family Megalaimidae; genus Psilopogon; species Psilopogon haemacephalus. The sequence continues at coordinate 21,407 of VWZI01012492.1, forward strand.
TTGAAAAAAATCAATATAGCTTTGTAAATCTAGTTTTGCAACCATTAGATTTGATGGTGACCCCTAATTATACTGAAATCTATTATTTGTCTACAATCCAACATACCAAAAATAAATAGACAACCATGTTATAGAAAGTACTGTAGGAAGTACTTGCTACATCACTCACTGTAATTGCTGATTAATTCAGAAGTCAGAGAGCTAAATGTAGCTCTCCACACATCACTGTCTAGGGACATGACAACTATTGTACTTGAAAGAGATGTGAGGTTTTGTTCCATTGCCCATACATGATTTTTCAGTGAAATTTGAGATACACTAAGGTGTACTGTCTGAACCCATAGGATGCAGGTGTCCTGTACAGAACTGTCAGTCTCACAAAGAGGTCCAGATTGTTCTAGAGCATCTGATATAGAACAAAGTGCCTATGGGCAATTGAATCAAAGACCTACTTATTTACTTCAGGGTAAATTTTAAACAAAATTATAAGTTATGCTGATTGTAGTAATTATGCATCCACTGACTCCATGGTGAATTGATATGTGTTATGCCTACATACAAAACTAAATCCAGGTATTTTAATTTTGAACTGAATTCTTCTGTTGAAGTCTCATACTGAACATAAGGGCATCATTTAGGTACCACCTTGTAGACTAAATCTTTTCTTTTTTAAGAAAAATCTTGCTATAATAATTTATATTTCTTTTAAACTAAGCCTCTAAAACTGTACCTATCCACAGTAGTTGTAGCAGACAAAATAATAAGCATGAACTTCAAAGGATGCCTGTGAAAAGCAGGAAATAATTTTTAATGCCTATATTCATGTATATCTGGTGTAGAAATACAAAGGAATGCCTAATAAATTGATGATTTGCTAAATTTAGTGAACTATGTTTATGGCAGCTCTACAGAGCTTTCATTGACCTAAATGCATGTGAGCACATCAGCTGTTCACTAGGGATCTTACTGCAGTCTTTTTTTTCTGTCTCTGAATCCTGAAACACTGCATAAATTAAAAAAAAAAGAAAAAAAGAAAAAAAAAAGTGGTGTAGGATTTTTTAATTAAGGCTTTTTTAAAATCAGTTTGATTTATCAGGCTTTCAAGATGAGATAAGACTGCCTTTCCATCCTAACTGAAGTTTGCTGTTGTTGCACAATTAGTGTGTAAAGAAATAGAGCTCCAAGATGATGTACAGTAGTCATGAGAGGAGTGTTTTAACATATGGCAGTCATTTGTGCTGCTATCATCTGCTTGACTTTCTAAATTCATGAATTATTCTACCCTTTACAGGTTGAATTTGTGCAGTCACAGTCTTGTATTAGTATTGTATTTCAGCAGAACTATGAAAAAATTTTAAAGATACATGAACAAAGTTTTTTTTTATAATAAAATATTACCATTTTTAAAGCAATTAATTTTAATTCTATCTTCTTTGATACAGAGAAGACATATTTTACAGATAGATGTGCACTTTATGCCGATTGTGATTATAAAAAGAACTAATTCACTCAGGAGATTGCATTGATAAATTATACTTGTACATATCATAACCAAAACTGAAAATGGATTATTTTATAATTGATATTTCTGAAGATTTTGACAAAGCCACAAGTAAAAATTGTGATTATCAGAATAACTTTAGACACTGACTAAGTCTTTCACACAGACAAGATTTGCAAAATGTCTCCAACATTTTAAGACAAAGAGTTCTTGGATATTTTGCATGAAGAGTGATAAAGAGTATGCTCCTTGTGTTAATAAAAGTTTATTTTCATTCCTTGTAAGAATGCAGCACATACATAGCACATTTCATTATATTTGTGTGACAGATGAAACTATGTGGTTTTATTAGGTTAAGCATTTAACAATCTAATCACAGTGAAAACAAAGACTCACCAAACACCCAAGGACCTATGACAGGACAAGAAACCCAGCAAGTAACCTGATCAGTGAATGCCGGGCACACCAAGTCACTGACTCTTAACATTGTCAAAGAAAAACAATTAGATTATTGTCCCTTGTCCCACTTGCCAGGACAACTCGGGAAAATAAATTATCTTCCTTGAATGCCAAATGAACTAAGGAGGTCTATATTCCAAAGGGGTACAGGACTTATTTTGGGATGCATGGAGAAAAGGATTTTGAGGTATAACAGAGAGAATTTCAAGATGTTATAAAACCACATTGTGTCTTCTGCATTACTTTGAGAATATGCAAAACATTCAGTGAAAGATAAAAAGTAGGAGAAAGGAAGGATCAAGTGTGGCCAGGATGAAAAATAAAAATTAAAAAAAAGGAAAGTAGGCAAAAGTCTGGCAAACGTGTTGGCTTATTACCATAGTCTGTTTTAACTTATGGAATCTATTCTATTTTCTGTGTAGGTCACTCCCTCTATGCAAACTGCTCACGAACTTCAGGTTTGACCAGATGGTGAGTAGGAAGACATCCATATAGAGAAACACCCAAAGCCTGAGCCTGTGTGTGGGAATGAGCCACAGACATAGGATCATTTTAAAATGTGTATTAGTATTCAAGGAACCCACAGATGTGTGTTTGTGAAGCAAGAGTAAGGGTGTGAATATATCCTGACTCCAAGTCCAGCCTCTCGGGGAAGAGGAATGGGATGAGGCCATCTGTGATGTTCATGTCTATGTGAGTGCTGTGGGTGTTTATGTGGGTGCTGATAAAGACACTGATCTGTCTCTGTGCTGATCTGTGTGTTTGGCCATGTATACATGTAAGTGGGTGTGCATGTGCGTGTCCAGGTGCACCAACTGGGAATACATTTGCAACCTCACTACTGGCACACAGGGAACACAGACCTGCAGCATCCTTCTATCACACTGAGATGAGAGAAGCTCTGGAAAGAGTCATATAACCACGGCATTACAACATCTAACTAAATACTTTTCATTATTAGCCAGCTGCACAACGTACTGTGCAACCTCACCCTTACTGGTTCAATCTTAAGTACAACATTTAACCCTATCTAGCAAGGAAATTCTAAGCAGATATACGTACGGAAGACTTAGCAATTGAAAACTATCTCACCTAAAACCGAAGGTATTATTCCTTTCTGCTTCAGAGGAGAGCATAAAAAGTATACCAAATCAGTACATTTCTTTGCCAAGTATGTTGTCAGTGAGCAAGAACTGAAAAAATGAGAACACGATCATGTCTTGGTTGTTTAGATGAATACCATAAGTTGTTGCAGAGCAAAGAACCTGTGTGAGGATTTGTTCTTCTGCAGATACCTCTCGTAATGGCTCTCCATTTTAGTTTCCAAATCATAATGCTTTTCCCTGCTGCACTGAGGGTGGAGATGAAAATAGGGTCTCCATCATTGCCTCTCTGAAAGCAGAAGGATTTCTTGTCCCTAGACTGGGGAAAAAATAAATCATCTAAGCAGCTTGCACCACTGCTTGAAGGATCGAAACTCTGTATAAAAGTCTGTTGTCAAAGTATTTTCTTATACCATTCCTCCTTAAATGGGAGGACCAGATGGGATCATAACTTCCAGATATTCGTGACATATGCTATGCTTGACAGAATTAACAAGTGTGTGGCATTTCTGCAGTTACACTGTTGACAGAAAACTGACATTCTTGCTAGTGACACTGTGGAAATGCTCTGGAAACTAACTTATTGACAGGTATCTACCATCTAAAAATGGTAACAGCAATACATTAGACAATTACTACTACTTGAGCTTTAATTGAGAGAATTCCATATCACTTTGTAGTGTACATACTTAGCAGGTTAGAAGGATCCATGTGAATTAACCCCATTCCTTTGATCTGCTTGTCTCGTTGCATGCATTTCTGTTGTATGGGTGGAGCTGTTGAGTTTGATCTAAGTTTGTTCTACATCATGATAAGTCCCATTGTTACTTACTTTCTGTTTATCTCCTCAAAATTAATTTCACAGAATCACAGAAACATCCTGGTTGGAAAACACCCTCAGGATCATCAAATCCAGCCATTATCCCTACTCTACAAAGCTCTCCCTTAAACCACATCCTCAAGAACCTCATCCAAACGACGTTTATATATATCCAGGGTTGGTGACTCAACCACCTCCCTGGGCAGCCCATTCCATTTCCTCTACCTTTTGCCCTGAGTTTTAATGCATCTCCTGCAAATCTATGACTTACTTGTTGATCACTCACTCAGCAGACTTTTAGGATGGACTATTAAACATCTGCCATATTTTCTCCCCCCTTTCAACACCCTATCAGATTCTTTCATCACCATGCTTCAAGAAATTAAAATTTTGTAACTCCTCAAAATTATGTTATGAAGGCCCTAATAACCCAACTTGGTTTGTTCATTTATGTCATCTTTCATAATTTGTCTTGATCCACAGTTGTCTTTCATTTTAAAACTAGCAGAGCTATTACTATAGCAAAATTACAGTTACACATTCTCTAAGATCCATTTAGCACAGTGAAAACCTCAGTAAGTCACATTACTTGTCCTTAGCACTATGCTTTGGGACAGAACTGAGCAAGATGGAAAGGAAAGTCATATATGTGTTATACAGAACCAGGAATGTTACTTACATGCAGGAAATACCAGTGGTAGACTACAGGTTTGTTGTCTGAATATAGTCACAGAAGAGAGAGGTTGCAAAAATTGATGAACTAGGGTCATAGTTCCTTCAAGCTCATAATCCCTGTTCATGCAGCACAAAGCAGCTCCAAGGCATGCTTTGTGGAAGTATAAAGCATACTGAAAGTATAAAGCAGGTCCATCACTGTTCTATGGATTTGGTTATCTGAGCTGCCAAAACAAATATCTATATGCCCAGTTTCAGATATCCAGGCAGTCTTATGAAATAAACATTCCTCAATAAAACTTTTCTAGAAGCAAGTGTCAAGTTCTTGTACTAGGCTGGCCATTAAATGAGCAACTGACACACTCTATTATCCCCTCTCCCTTCCCAGAGGGAAAGAGAAAGGGAATTAAAGGAAAGAGGCTTATGGATTGGAAAACTGGAACAGATTTAATGGTAATAATAACAATTAAATGAAATAGATACACATATATATAAACCCAATATTGAACTCCACCCCTCTGATGGCAATTAGTCAATATCATCCCTGATGCTGTAGGTGGCAATGGGGAGATCTGGACTGGAACCAGAATTTAGGAGCTGGATTCTGGAATTGGACTCAGGAACATATGGGTTGGGATCAAAGGCAGAAGAGAAGAGAGTCCTTTTCAGATGCCAGCTATTGAAGAAGAGGAGTTAACCTTTGAGATAACTCATCTCTCTACAGAATACAAGATAGATGGAATGGAATATCTTGCTGGTAAGTTTAGGGTAACCTGTCCTGTCCACTCCTTCCAAGAGTTGCAGTCTTTTACTTTCTGCACTTGCAATGTATTACATAAGATTTCAGAATCATAGAATCAGTCAGGGTTGGAAGGGACCACAAGGATTGTCTAGTTCCAACCCTCCTGCCATGGGCAGAGACACTCTACCCTAGATCAGGCTGCCCACAGCCTCATTCAGTCTGGCCTTAAACACCTCTAGGGATGTGGCCCCAACCACATGTGTCTGGGCAACACATTCCAGGCACTCTCCACTCTCATGGTGAAGAACTTCCTCCTCACATCCAATCTGAATCTCTCCACATCCAGCTTTGCTCCATTTCCCCTAGTCCTGTCACAATCTGATAGCCTAAAAAGTCCCTTCCCAGCTTTTTTGTAGGCCTCTTTCAGATACTGGAAGGCCACAAGAAGGTCACCTGGGAGCCTTCTCTTCTCCAGACTGAACAGCCCCAACTCTTTCAGTCTGTCCTCATAGCAGAGGTGCTCCAGCCCTCTGATCATCCTCGTGGCCCTTCTCTGGACACGCTCCAGCATGTCCACATCCCTCTTGTAATAGGGACTCCAGAACTGGATGCAGTACTCCAGGTGGGGTCTCACTAGACCTCCCTCGACCTGCTGGTCATAATTCTCCTGATGCAGCCCAGGATCTGGTTGGCTTTCTGGGCTGCAAGTGAACACTGCTGGCTCATGTTGACCTTCTCATCCACCAGCACCCCCAAGTCCCTCTCCTCAGGGCTGCTCTCCAGCCAGTCACTGCCCAACCTGTATTTGTGCTTGGGATTGCCTCGACCCAGATGCAGCACCTTGCACTTGGTCTTGTTGAATCTCATGAGGTTGGCTTGTATCCACTTCTCCAGCCTGTCCAGGTCCCTCTGAATGTCATCCCTACCCTCCTGCATGTCTGCTGTACTACACAGCTTGGTGTTGTCAGCAAATTTGCTGAGGGTGCACTCAATGCCTTTGTCCATGTCGCCCACAAAGATGTTGAACAAGACTGGTCCCAGGATTGACCCCTGAGAGACTTTGCTTGTCACTGGCCTCCACTTGGACATGGACCCATTGACAGACACTCTTTAGGTGCAGCAATCAAGCCAGTTTTTTATCCACCCACCAAGCCTATGTTTCACCAGCTTGGAAACCAGGATATGGTGTGAGACAGTGTCAAAGGTTTTGCTCAGGTCCAGATAAATGACATCAGTTGCTTGCCCCTCATCTATTAATGTTGTGATCTGTTTATAGAAGGCCACCAGATTTGTCAGGCAGGATCTGCCCTGGTGTAGCCGTGCTGATTGGACCAAATCACCTCTTCACTATTCTGCTGTCTCAGTAGTGCCTCCAGGAGGATCTGCTCCATGATCTTACCAGGCACAAAGGTGAGACTGATCTTGGTCTGCAGTGAAACAAGCCTAAGCAAGAGCATTTCTGCACACCAACGCTTAGTAGTAGCTACAAACACTGACTGTTGCCATTTCTAGAAGTGGACGCTATCTGCAAAAATATGCTGCTAGCTTCAGAAAGAGCAGTTGCTTAGAAGAGAGTGAGCTAAAAAGCAAAATCACTGAACAGAATTCATTCTGTTCTAAATTAAACCAGGACAACAAGGCAGAAGTCATGATTGAGAATACAGCACAGTGCAAACATCTAAGAATGAGAAATAACAAGGGAAGATGAAGGAAAAGTACCACAGCATGTTCACAGGTACTTTGAAATAAATGAAAATTAATAGCTGCACAGTAATTCACCCTGTCCAGAAGAAAGATTTATATTTAAAAACTAAGTTGGTAATGCTCTCTGCTATAACTCCAGGCTTCAGCTCTTAACCTTGGCAGTATGCTCTCTCTCCCAGATAATGGCAACATAAATAATTTCCAGCAGTTGTTAGCAGCAAAATGACTTGTTATTCTTCCAGATTAGTGGGAGATTTAACACTTTTACATAAACCTAAATCAGAACCTCCAAACTTTGTGAAGGGCAAATTTAGTGCATTCAGGGGACCATTTACTATTTTTTATAAAGAGAAAGATTTGAAAAAAAAAATCAAGTTAATTAAGAATTACTTCCTGTTACTAAAACTTTAATCCTTTTAGAATTTTCTATTATCATGAATTGTAAATTACCAGGGTTAGAAGAAGAGCCCTTACTGATGAGGAATTGAAAAGGAAAAAAATAGACTTAATGGAATTGAAAAACATATACTGTTAATTATTTCCTATTATAAACTAAAACCAGGATACTCCTTTCAATTTTCTGACTTAGGACACAGATAAACAATATCAATCCAATATCCTTTACCTTCCCAATGCATTCCACAGACACAGATATCTACTGACTTCAAATTCCATAAAATTCATTAGTACATGAAAGAAAATCTTAAATTTGAGATCTAAGACACTTCATGGATACATCAAATATTGCAAAAATACTTTGCACTCTATAAAAGTACACCCTGTATTTCACTATCTGGATTTTACTGACATAATAGTGAGGTTTACTAAACCTAGAACAGCTAGAACTTATCAGGATATTTTGTTATGTGAACACATATCTCAAATTAGCTGTTGAGCAAGAAGGTGGAGTGGAGATGGTTATAGAATAGAATAGAATAGAATAGAATAGAATAGAATAGAATAGAATAGAATAGAATAGAATAGAATAGAATAGAATAGAATAGAATAGAATAGAATAATCCAGGTTGGAAGATACCTCCAAGATCATCCAGTCCAACCTATCACCCAGCCCTATGCAATCCACTCGACCATGGCACAAAGTGCTCCATATAGTCCTTGGAGCACCTCCAGGGATGGTGACTCCACCACCTCCCTGGACAGCCCATTCCAATGGCAAATGACTCTCTCTGTGAAGAACTTCCTCCTAATATCCAGCCTACACCTCCCCCGACACAACTTGAGGCTGTGTCCCCTTGTTCTGTTGCTGGTTGCCTGGGAGAACAGACCAACACCCACCTGGCTACAGTCTCCCTTTAGGTAGTTGTAGACAGCAATGAGGTCCTCCCTGAGCCTCCTCGTCTCCAGGCTAGACAACTGCAGCTCCCTCAGCCTCTCCTCATAGGGCTGTGCTCCAAGCCTCTCACCAGCTTTGTCGCCCTTCTCTGGACATGTTCCAGTACTTCAACATCTCTCTTGAATTGAGGGGACCAGAATTGGACACAGTACTCAAGATGTGGCCTGACTAGTGCTACAATAGCTATTAAAAGACACTTCATTCACAGAACAAGAAGTCATAAAGTTTGGTGAATCAAGATATTGATATGCTAGAGTCTTAATAACCAAGTCTCAGCCCATAAATGGACCATTTTGTCTCCCACATAAATCGCCTAGGTTTTCAAGGAGTATTCACTACAGTAAGAGAGAGTAAGAAGTCAAATCTCCCTGAGGGAAGAAACCACATCTCACAAAATCTGATGTTTTCTTCCCCAAGACCAGCCATGAATTTGCAAGACAGCTAAAACTTTATCAACTTGTATTGACAATTCTAAGGTAGGATTTGTAGCAGGGAATTATTCTCAGAGCCATAATCTGTATCAGAATTAAGCACCTAGGACACAAAAAAGAATCCTTTCTGAAAAGTTCCGTTTTCTAAAATAAACCTGTGATAGTTTAGGGGTTACCTGCCCCTCAACGCAATGAATTCACTCAGACTAGACTCAGCTGGCTGGAAGTTAAAGAATGAAGCTTTATGTTCACAGCTTAGCACAATATACAAGCAGATATTTACAATATATTACAAACATTTGCAGCTATATATACAGAAATATACAAGTTTAAAGTAATACAGAAATACAACGCCCTTCCCAGAAATCAGACTTCCAAGGAGGGGTTTCCAACCACCCTCTTTCCACCTTCCTTCCCTGCCTCTTTCTTATCCCAGAATCTGCCTTATTTGCAAGGTGAGTTGGAAGGATCAGCCAGGGGGATTAGAAGCAAAATTGGTTAGTTGGGTTACACAGATCCAGCTAGAAGCCAGGGAGAGACACAGACACCAACAGACTCTGCAGACAGAGAGGCTTATCTATGTTTACTTCCTTGTTTTTACACATCTCTACAAACCTATGAGTGAAGCAGACATCACCATTGTTTTTGTTTCATAGCCTATAATCTAATTTTTCTCATTTAAAAATTCCAATTAGCCTCAAACAAGCACAAAACCACATTTTCAGATACATTTCAAAGTATCACAGAATTAACCAGGTTGGAAAAGACCTTTGAGATCATGGAGTCCAGGCTTCTGCCAACCTTTCTTCTGCCTAAACAGAGAGTAAAAAATATGTGACAAATGGTGGTCAGGCTGCTTAAAAAATGGCTGGCAGGGACTTAGATGTTGTGATGCCTGCAGAACAAGAAGCAATATAGAAATGACAACAAAAAATAATCTTTAGTACATGGCCTAACAGTGGCAGAAAAGATGTAAAAAGGGTACTGAGAGTGAAAATTAATTTAATGATTCATGGGATTCAATATCTACTTTGCTTTTGGTCTAGTTGTGTTGAGTAATGTTATCAAATCTTGCAACACTGTGGTTGATTTCTCTCTATGCATAGCCAAATCATAAAAGAGCCCATGCTCACTTTAATCCTTTCATCTTGCTAGCATGGCATAAACGATAGCAAAAATGGCACTATGGGTTGTTTTATTGATATTTTAATCACAGTAATATACTTATGTCATAAAATTTTTAATAGAATTTAAACTCAGTGGAGCAATGAGATATAAACCTGGAAGAAGGGTAAAATTTATAAGTAAATTCAGCAGTGAACTTGTAGGTTAACCAAAAATGAAACATTCTGGTTGCAACATTAATCTCTGAAATGGCTTTTATAATGTTTTAGAGGGAAAAATGATGGTTTATATTATAGTCAAAATTTCATTAGCATTTCAATAAACTGAAAGTCAGTTCTTTGAACTCCAGCAAAACTAATCACTTGCAGGGTCCATAGTAGGTCTTCAGGCTATTTGGTTCATTTATTCTAAATGTGCATTTTAATGTTCCATTTTGCCTTCAGAAAAACACAAAATTTTTTAAATTTTAAGAAGAGTCCATTGCGAGTTCTTCCCATGAGCTGCGGTTCTTCATTAACTACTCTATCAGGGATTCGTTCCACAGAGTGCAGACTGCTCCAGTGTAAGTACTCCACCGGATCACAAGTGCTGCTAGAAAACCTTCTCCAGCATGAGCCTCTTTGTTCATAGATGCACAGGTCCAGCCATGAGCCTACTCCAAGGTGAGTCCTCCATGTCATGCAGGTGGATGCCTGCTTCGCTGTTAACCCATCATGGGTTACAGGAGTACTGCCTTACAGTGGTCTTCACTGTGACCCACAGGAAAACCTGTGCTCCGGTGTCTGGAGCACCTCCTCTCCCTCCTTCTTCACTGACCTCTGTGACTGCAGGGTTATTTCTCTTACATATTCTCACTCTTTTCTCCAGATGCAATTGTAGGTTTTAGGGTTTTTTGCCCCTTCTTACATATGTTATCACAGAGACATTACCATTGTCAGTAATGGGCTCAGCCTTAGCCATAAGCAGTTCTGTCTTGGAGCCAGTTGGCATTGACCATACCTTCCACAGGGAAACCTTCCAGAAGCTTCTCTGTAGCTCACCCACTGTGAAAACCTTGCCACACAAGCCCAATATACTAACCCAATATTAGTTACCATTTTCAGGTGCTATCAACAAATAAATATCTGTTATTGTCTATTGAAATCCAAACAAATTTACCTTTAAAGTCAGTGGGGAGAAACAGACATTTCTGAAGGTGATTCATATAATCTAACAGATATCTGAAGTTAGATGAGAGGCAACATATTTCTGGAACCTTACCATGCAATTTGAGACACCATAGTATTGATGACCACATGAGGAAGTCCTCTTTAAAAGGCAATTCCTTACCTTGAGACTATCATCTGTTCTCTCTCAGCTGACTGAAGATATCCACACTACAGAGCCTTAATTCAAATATTTATTTTCCTCCCTGATTGCCTGCAAAACATCTTGCATAAATATTCCTCTGTGTTCCTACATGCTTCCTTTCAGTGCCTTGTTGTTGTAGAGAGTCATTAAATAAACATAATTGCTTTCCAGCAGTATGATCACCCAAAGGGATGTACCAATGCACCATTTGAAGAAAAAAGGCCAGCATAAAATTATCACACATGCTTGCTTGGTTGAGGAAGAGAAAGCCTCACCAAGGCTTCATCCAGGTAATATCCCTAATCACAAAATCATTGAAGGATGTGATTTCAGTCAGATGGGTGAATACATACCGAAGTTTATAAAGTTTATTTAAGGCCAGCATGTATGAGGTTTTTGTTGTTGTTGTTGTTTTTTGGTTTTTTTTTTTCTAGATTAACTGTACTTTATGGGAAAAAAAAGAAGTGATGAGGATCAGAAAATTATTTACAGAACAGAATGTGTTTAGACATATACCTTTTGTCTCCATCACAATCAAAGTCAAAGGATTACACTAATTCATATTTTTGTTCCTATATTTCATAATGTATATTATTTTTTAAAATGTTCTAAAAATAATTACATTTATTCTTTCACTTTCTTTCCTGCTTCTCCCTTTCACTGCATTACCTGATTCATGTGTTTTCTATTTTTCTATGTTTGTGCTCTATGTAGTCTTCCTCAAGCCTGAGAAGTTACAAGGGATTAAATCTGTTCTGATTGATTTATGTGGAAGAAACAAAAATTCCACTTCCATAACTGCAATTTTTCTCTTGTAGCTCTGTGAATCCCTGAAGAGTCACATCACTCAAGTTACTAGAGTTTAGTAAACAAGTGGCTGGATACTGTTGTTCTTACTGTATCCTGACAATTTTGTAACCCCTTCTATAATGATCCAGAATAAAAATAAAATCTTGTATGTTCTCATAAGCATTTAATACTTTGAGTAAAAATTAATACATATCTTCCCTATGGACCTCAGCATGAAGTATACTGTCAAGATTAAATCTCACACATGAGAGCTCTGAGACTATAGCATTATGCTTATTGCTAGCTTTATCATATTATTCAGAATTTAGTTATAGAAAGATCCATTTTGTTTAGAAAATAATCCGGAGCTACAAAAGCAGTTAGTGGACATTGCATGTTTTCACACAGGTAATTTGCAATTACCTCCTTTTACTGGGAATTTTTGGGGTAAAATTTCTTACCTCTGAATAAAAACAAACTAACAAACAAATAAATAAAGAGAAGTAAAAGCTTTTGTGTGTGTGAAACATATAATAGACTTTGGAGGAGTCAGTTCATGTGAATGGCTGGCAGTGGAAGACCCCCAAATAGTTCCAACACTTTAACAAATCACCACCTTCAACCAGCCCCTCTGGAAGTCATCTCCTCTTGACTGTGTGAATGATTCCTACACTGCTGCAGTTAAAATAAGCTAAGCCAGCAAAGACTTGTTTATTTTTAAGCCTATCCCGACTGAAGCACTTAAACACATGTTAATATAAACACTTCAGATATTAGGTCAGCAGGGTAGCAAGAGAAGGCAAAGAAGGCAGTGAGGATGAAAGGGCAAGAGCAATTAGCACAGAAAGGCTGAAGTTTGCAACTTCTGATAATGGTATATTTGCAACCCAAAGTGTTTACTCTCTACAGTAATAGCTACTTCTAAACCCCTACTCTCTTGTATCACTACAAATCCAATAGACTGCATGATGCAGTTTCCTGCAGCTAACCAAATATGTAAAATGAATATTAATTAGTTGCTATCAACTTTCTACTCAAGAGGCGCATAAAGATAAAGCTTGTCCTTTTCTCATTGAAGTCCAAAATTATTTCTGACACTGGATTTATAAAACTACTTTCTCCTCAAAAATAAATGTGTCAAGCAAAACTACCTTGAATTATCAACTGAACTCTTACTGCTTTCATAATCAAGTAAATATTTAATTTAATAGAAAGGTGCACCATTACTTCAGAAATCTGAATATATTACAGGTTTCTAGATTATAAATTTGATAGCACAGCTCCTGCATTCTGTTCAAATGAGTGAAGAAAACTGCTGAGAGGGTTTTCATTCTATGATTTCTCCAAATACCACATAGGGAAACAAGTTTAATTTCACTTGCACCAAGATTTTATTTCATCTAGTCTGTTAATTAAAAATGCAAATATTCTTTCTTCTTATTTCTGTCTTTAGTCAGGCCATAGCTGACTCCACTGGCAGTTTTAAATTTTCACTAATTCTATTTTTCTACTATTCCATCATATTCTTAATAACTTCAAGCTACTGTGCTTTTCAGACTTTTCTGTTTTACAGTTGGAAAATATCTGAAGAGATTTTATCCTAAAAACTCCATTTAGGTTCACAGACAAGTAAACATGCCTGTAAATATGTTGCTATGCCAGGGGGATGGAATATCATCCAGAGGGACCTGGACAAACTGGAAAAGTGGTCCCAGGTGAACCTCATGAGGTTCAATAAGGCCAAACATGAGGTCTTGCAATTGGATTGGAACAATTCATAATATCAATGTGGAATGGGGGAGGATATTATAGAGAGCAGCCCTGCAGAAAAGAACCTGGGGTACTAGTAGACTGAAAGCTGGACATGAGCCAACAATGCAGCTTGCAACCCAGAAGGCCAGTCCTGGGCTGCAACAAGAGAAGTGTGGCTAGAAGATCAGGAGATGATTCTGCCTCTCTGCTCTGGTGCTCCCTAAAGTAGGGTGCCCAGGTCTGGGGTCCCCAACACAAGAAGAACATGGACCTGATGAAAAGAGTCTGTAGAAGGGCCACAAAAATGATCCAAGGGCTGGAATACCTCTGCTACAAGAACAGATTGAGAAAATTGGAGATTTTAATCTTGGACAAACCAAGGCTTGAGGGGCACCTTATAGAGGCCTTCCAGTGCCTAAAGAGGGCCTACAAGAAAGCTGGGGAAGGACTATTTAGAAAGGCATTGTATTGATTGGGGGAGATTGAAGAGGCTGAAATTATAAGTTATGTAGCTTTTATAATTTCCAAAAGCCCCACCCACAATCTGTGTGTAGATTAGTTAAAGCTGGGTTCTAATTCGGTCGGGAAAAAGTCTTCACGAGGATGCCTTTTCTCGTAATTCAGGAAAAATCGGGAAAAAAATGGAAAGGTTTGGGCATGAAACAGCTTTGCCCTACTTACAAATGGGAGACTGTCTCAAAGTCCATGCGAGGTTCGTGTCTCCAGGTCCGTGTTTAGGTCCGTGCAGGTCCCAGTGCAGGTCCGTGAAAGTCCCAGTGAAGTTCCGAGCAAGTCCAAGCAAGTCCCGCTCCAATCTGTCCAGCTGCCATATATATATCCTGAGGTGATTTGTTGCCTCCCTGTTCAAGCCCACGGAGGGTGGGAGAAGGCACTTCACACCTATTGTACTAAGCCTCTGGTGACAGAGGTGGGGAGGGAGGAAGACCGTTTCCTGCCCCATTCACACCTCTGGTGGGGCAGTGGACTGGGGTGTGCCCTGCCAAAGTTCACACCCCATTCAACCCTCCAGTGGGGCAGCGCCCCGCCCCACCACAGTTCACACCTCATTTAAACCTCCAGTGGGGCAGTGCCCTGCTCTGCCACAGGCATGTAGCACTAGAACAGGGGCGGCCATTTTAAACTAGAAAAGGGTAGATTTAGAATGGACATTAGGAAGAAGATTTGTACTATGACTAGAAGAACACTGGGATATGGGGAGGTGGTGGAGGCCCCATCCCTGGAGACGTTCAGGATCAGACTTCATGGGTCTCTGAACGATTTGATTTATTTGGGCATGTGCCTACTTACTATAGAAGGGTGGTCTAGATGACCTCCAACCCCATGCATTCTATGGCCCCATCCCTGAAAGTTTTAAAGGCCAGGCTGGTTGTGGCTCTGGGCAACCCACCTCTAGAGGAATGTGTCTCTGCCCATGGCAGGGGGGTTGGAACTAAGTGATCCTTGTGGTCTCTTCCATACCCGATAATTCTGTGATTCTTTGAAATACATTCACAGCCAGAGTCTGCAAGATAGCACCTGAAGTTGCTAAGGAATATTTTCTAAAGTTATGTCTTATTTTTAAGCAGGGATTAGCTCTGATCTAATGTCTGACTATCTCGTAAACTCAGACGTTCTCACGGCTTTCCTCAGGATCTTGTCAAGCTGGGTGACAAGACAAAGTATTTCAAGATTTCTCACTCTTTGGAACAGGCTGTTCTGACTTTCATGTATAGACCTGGCTAGGACAGAGTGATGCAGTCATGCTCAGGAGTTCCAACAGTGTTAAAAAAAGAGCAACATGTTAAAAGCAGATTGAATTTATGTCAACAAGAATGTACCACTGCCAGGCTTGCGGCAGAGGATGTGTAAAGAGTAGTAGTCAGCAAAAATGAGGTGGGGAGGGATAATAAGGTATTTGTTTGATATTGTAACACCTGAGTAAACCCTCTGTAGCCTTGTTCTCAGCTAAAATTTGTGTCTACACTGTGTGCAGCAGAGGTTATGCTGAAAGTCACAACCACCAGTGCACACCATGGACTTGCAGCACCCTGGGGCTGGAAGCTGAGTGTCCCACTCCTCCCCTACCCTGGGCCTTGTTTTAAGATGAAAAAAAAAAGCCATCTTGGTGTTTTCTTTAATAGAAGATACAGCATTTACATATCTCAGTGATGATAATTTTAATTCAAAATGGTGGAGTCAAAGTACGCTAAATTAAACAATAAAAATCAGTGGGAGAATAATTCCTTTTCTAAAGGAGATCTGCAGTATCTTCCTCAGCTGTGGGACCCATATCATTGCCTGCTGGATTTGCCAAGTGCAGGACAGCGGTGCCCTCTCCATAGTAAACACAGGAATACATAAGCAGACCCTTTTTGCATCTCTGTGTGGTGTACTCAATGGCTGGCAGATTATCTAAAAGTTCTGTCTATTCTAGAGCCCCCAAGATTATCAAGCTCATGTTTAGTTTATCTGGCAGATAAAACACCTAGAGAGTTTTTCCACATCAAAGTAAGTTTTTAATTGCTCTTTTTAATTTTCACATAAAAAAAAAAAAAAGAATAGTAATTAGGTATTTTTTCATTGCAAAAGAAAACATTAGCAGCTACCTAGGCTCAGCTATGACTATTCTGAAGACAAAAGTCTTCTCTTCCTCAGAAATTATTTGCGAGCGTGTTTTATGAAACTATCAACCCATTATGGAACTGATAAATTGAGTATATACAGCCTTGAAATAAATTTACTAAGGAATGATCTGTGTGTTTATTATTGTGTTACTACATTACTTGCTGCTAATAAGCAATATTTTTTAGAGAAAAGATCTTCCAGTGAGATTTAAAACTAATTGCTGTTTGTTTAGTTTTTTCATTGTAAATCCTAAGGAAGCTTGAAAAGATTGCTGTAGCCAATTTGCTGAACCAAGCTTTCATTAGAGATATACTGAGCAGTGCTTTAATCACTACATGAATCGACCAATTTCAGATAATTAGTGCTAATCATCATTTCTCAGCATAAAAGGACTTGATCAAGGATTTCTGTCATCAGCATAATATCAAAGGCATAAGGCCTTACAGGCACAATGCAAACTCATCCTCATTCCTGGAACCTACCTGTTTAACAGGTCAAAATTGTGCTGCATGTACCAAGTGAATTATTCTGGATTTGAATCCCACCAAAGGTGAGGACGGAATCCGACCTATGTCTTTTTCTTTAGCATAAGTGCATTCAATCATAGTTTATGATGTAAAAGGTGGAAGCAGTATGTTTATGTTGCTTGAAAATTAGATAACTGCAGTACATTTTGCAGCCATCTCAATTTTATGTGAATTTACTGACTTTTTCTATAATTTCCATCTATAAGAGGTCTCAGCAGACTTGAGTAGATCAATACCTAGTTACTAAACATGTCTAGTCCAGAAAACTGGGTTATTAAGAGTAGATCTTTTAAAACAAAAAAGCTGGACTTTAAATGCAAACAATTTTTAATGCTTGATATGTAAATTATTTTAGTCTGGCTTTAAACCTCTCTGACTGTTTCTATGAGAAGCAGATGGCATTGGTCGAACAATAATGGACAGGACATAGTCTTTCTTTTTAAATCATTAAAAAAAAAAAAAAAAAGTTACAGAATTGAAAGATTTGCACATTTTACTTCAAAGTGTTACCTCAACCTTGATAATGTTCCACAGGACATGATTCCTCACCCTGATGTCTCATATTATGGTATTACTTAGTTAAGAATGCAAGAATTGCCTTCCTGAATCAAATCAGCAATTTGTCCTGTCTACCTGGGAGCAGTGTTAGATGAACATTACATATGACAAATCCATGCAAAATAATTATCCATGAAAAAATTATGTAGATTTTGGCTATATGGTAATCTGTCTAAAGCAGTACTCTTCTCAGTGTTTAAAGTGCTGGAGATTTGAAGTTACATGTTCTGTTTATACATGATTTATTTAATAAATAAATAAAAAAAAAAGCAAATCAAAGCCTCTGAGCAAAATACCATTCTCCTCAGAAGCAGCTTTCTTTCAGCAGGTTGAAGTAATTATCTCTTCCCTGCAAAAAAATGCTGAAGTGTTGTGGACAGGAAAAAGGCAAGGTCAGATCTATGATGCACAGTACTGTAACTGTGCACTGTATGATTCTAAACATCCTGAAATCCATTTGGTCTCAGGTAAACGAATATGCTGGTTTATATTGCATGTTACCTTCCATTTTGCAAAATTCTACTGGCAAAATATAACAGGATGAATTTTCAGACTTTATTAGGCACATCTGAATGGAGAGAATGTCACATTTTTTAAGCAGAATGCAGAGCTTTAGCCACCTGTCTCCAATTATACTCAGTGTGACTGCAAGATTAAAATGCCATCTAGCTCACTGTGAAAATATGTCCCATAGCATCTCCTTTTACCTCAGGAACACTAATGCTAATAACAGCCCAACAGAGAATCAATTTTATTTTCATACTTCCAGTGAATAAATATTTTATATGGAGTTCTGGCAACATTGTTAAAAACTCTCAAACACAAAAATTGGATTTGAAAACATACTGGCGCTGAGAGAAACTGCATGTGAAATTATATGAACTAATTTTATAACTAGCATAAATGGTAGCCAAGAGAACCGCATTCACCTGACAAATACATATGAAGCAGAATTTTGAAAGCAAATAAGCTGTGAAAAAAACTATGTTGACAAGTATTGAATTAAAGTTAAATTAGAAGATTACTATTATATTTTATTTTATTTTGAGTGCATAGCATGTTTTGGGTGTCTTTTGACCTTTCAAGAAAACCTGTGCAAAACCAGCCAGCTCTTTGGACGTCTAACATACTTCCTAGGAAAATAAGCCTAATGCAACTCTGAAAGTGGAGAAAATTGACTGCGGAGAAGCATCCATTAGATCAGACTCAGAAATCTTTGCCTTACATTTTCATGCAAGATTCTGATCCTAAATAGGACTGTTTTTAATTCTGGGAAATGTCAACAAGACAACAATTGGACTTTTTTAATAACTGGGCTCTTTGGATTATGTTTATATCAATGCACTTTTCCCAAATAATAATTATTTAAACTAATGTGGCAGGGAACACCCAAGTCCACTGCCCCACCAGAGGTGTGAATGGGGCAGGAAATGGTCTTCCTCCCTCCCCACCTCTGTCACCTGAGGTTTGGAATGAAGAGTAAAATAGGCATAATGTACCTTTTCAAGATGAGCCAATAGTGTGCACACGCACCTCAGACAGCTAACCGTGTCCTGGGCTGCATTAAGAGAAGCATTACCAGCAGGGCAAGGGAGGGGATTCTCCCTCTCTGCTCTCGTCAGACCCCACCTGGAGTAATGTGTGCAGTTCTGGAGCCCCCAGCACAGGAAGGACATGGAACTGCTGGAGAGGCACTGGAACAGGTTGCCCAGGGAGGTTATGGCTGCTCCCTCCCTGGAGATGTTCAAGGCCAGGCTGGATGAGGTCTTGAGCGACCTGATCTAGTGGGAGGTGTCCCTGCCTATGATGGGGGGTTGGAACTGGATGATCTTTAAGGTCTCTTCCAACCTAAACCATTCTATGATTCTATGATTCCCACTCCCCCACCCCCCGTCTCCCCACTGTGGGCTTGAACAGGGAAGGAACAAATCGCACCAGTATATATATGGCAATTGGAAAGATTGGAGTCAGACCTGAACTGGGACCTGGACTAGGACCTGGACTCAGACCCTGAGCCGAACTTTGCACGGACCTGGAGGCAGACCTTGAACGGACCTTGCAGGGACTTTGAGCCGGACCTGCTGCAGGGACCTGCCTCAGCAATAAACTGCCGCTGTTCATGGGAACACCGCAGACCATCCCGGCTTTCCCCTGCGATAGTGGCTTTGTGAAAGCTGTTCCTACAGTCATTTTGGACTTTGGAGGGCACTGGCCTCCATGTGATGCTGATCCACTGCTGGACTCCAGACACTGCTGCGAAAGAGCCTGTCTCCCGTTTGTAAGCAGGGCAAAGCTGTTTTATGCCCAAACCTTTTCCAAATTTTCTGATTTTTTCCTGAATTACCTGAAAAGGCATCCTTGTGAAGATTTTTCCTGAACGAATTAGGACCCAAATTTAAACTAATTCATACATAGATTGTGGGTGGGGCTTTTGGAAATTAAAAAAACTACGTAATTGCCCACAGTCAATTCAACTAATGATAATATTGTTGATAAAAGATTGCAGGTATTAATTGTATAGAAGAATGTATGATAGAAAATAAATAAATAAATAGTGGTGTATTACTTGTAATTTCTGTTCCTTAATGTTTAAGCATTTAATCAATTATTGCATTTGGAAAAGTACTATCTCCCATTTCTAAATGGGGAAAATCAGACGTGCAGAACATGCACACATTCCTGTGCATCTTTAAAGTAGAAATTTAACTTCAGATCCTGACATACCCTACTGCAGGTCTAGAATCATCAAAGAGGACCATAAATTCCATTATTTGTTCTGGATAATAATTTTAATATGCAGCTTCCCTGGATGGTGCAGAAATATTCTGGCAAAGATTGAAACAGACTTCATGTCTCTCATATACCTCTACATCATGCTTCATCCTTCAGTGATACACTTTGCATAAAAGAATAAATTTCACTAGGAGATTATCTATTTAAATTACTGTCATTTTGCAGAACAACACAACCCTGATGCCATTGCCTGTTAAAAAGAAAGGTTGCCATCTATGTCAGGACATCATTTGAGCAAAAGGATCGAAAGGATCAAGTGTATAGGACATTATTCAGAGTAGCACAATTTAAGTCACTGAAAACACCACAATATAGGAGATCGTGTACAGGTGTCTAGTGTGGCTGTGTTTCCACCCTGATGAAGTGAAGAGATTTCTTTATCTTCTTATGGCACTTAGTGCATGCCTCAGCATTTCTTTTTCGTTTTCTTTTGTGCTTGCTGGACTTATGTTACTAATCCACTGCCACCTTCTCTACTCACTCAGCCAGGTTTACTCTTAGCACTCACCACCTGAATTTTGTGTAAAATCATCAGTACTAGAGTGTTTCTGAAGTTGCTGTTGAGGCAGAGGGACTTGTTCTTGTGTACGTGCTGCACATTTCTTTGTCTTTCTTTACAGATGTTTTACATTCACTTGAGGGGAATACTGGCACATTCCAGTTAAATGGCATGATTATGAATTTTTATCAGAAAAGCTTCTATTATTGTGATGGATTATCAGGCTTTAATATTATTATATTTTCAAAACTAACTCATGAAGTAACAGGAAAAAAAGTAGTTACTGTGATGTCCTCTATGTTCTTTAGCATTACACCATTATTTGGTTTGAGAGAAACAGTAAAATTCCCCTGGCATCTGTATAACTCATGTACTTGAAAACTCAGATAGCAATCTTGAGTCTGGCCTAATGAAGTATGGCTGTGCCCACTTCACTTCTGCTTCTCCTCCTGTAGAACTTGGAGAAGAACATATTTCTCCATTAATTCATTTGATATATGAGAGTGCAGTGGAGTATCTCTGTGCCACAGATGCTGAAGAACATCTACATCACTACTCTCTTAATGGATTTTAAACAGCAAATGTTATTGATACTGACTGCTCCTGGAACATTAAACAGATATGTTATTCACCACCCCATGCCCCTTTTCAGCTCCATCTCAATCTCTTATGATATTTCTTACCGTACTTTTGAACAAGCAACGGGAAACAAAAATTTGGATCATATCTGCTTTAAAATATTTAGGAGTTATAATAATGCAAGTGTCTGTTCAGCATAAAGCACAAAGTATCCTTAAGTAGAACTCAAAGCCAAATTCTGATGACAGCCTGTATTGCTGGCATCTTTGCAGTATGTCAAACTCACCTTTGCAACGGTCATAGGGACTCACATGGGGCTGATAGGGTTTGCCCTGTGTTTTAGATTATAGTTATGAGCACATTTGCATGTAACATGTTTGGGTTACAGATATTTGGGAAGTAGTTAGTTCAGACATTAAAAAACAAAACAAACAAACAAACAAAAAAGCCCAGAAACAAACCTTTCCTTTGGAGTCATGCCACTAAGGAGGAAAGGATGGGCTCTGTAGACAGCCTTAGCTTAAAGAAGCTGCAAGGGGAAAGACTGTATGTATAAACTTGTGTCTTTCAACTTTGATCTGTTAAATACAGAATATTTTTCCTTTGAGGTTATTTGGCTAGAGCATTAAAGTGCACAGTGTAATACATGCATCCAGCTTGTCAAGAAATAGGAATAAAAGCCATTAAACATTTCATGCTCTGCCTTTCTTTTTATTTCTGGAATTATTCTTGCTTTAAATTTAAATCCATCTTAGCACTTTAAAATTAGACTTTACAGTTTTTAAAGGAGAAAACTACAAACCTAAAAGCTGTGTGTCAGCCTTTCACTGTTATCTTCATATGGCAGCAGTTACTGCCAGGCCACCTTTGGTTATGTAGTCTCAGCTGCAAAAATGTTTGGAGTCCAGAGACTTCAGGACAGTTACAGTAGAGTTGGTTCTGGGAAATTAGTACAAAGGAGTCATATCCACATGAAGTTGCACCCAAGGAAAATTTGTATAAACTACCTCCAGCACCACGGCAGTGTGTGGGTGTCAAAGCATGCTTGGTCTGATCACCTTGAAGCAATACTCCATTATGGATGTTGTGGAGGCAGGGAATTCATGAGTCAGGAATTTAAAAAACTAGAATTATTTTATTTTCCTGAAAACCCTGCCCCCAAACTATTTACCTAGTTTAGGTTTATTTACAGGCTATAGTTCATTCAGGAATTCTTCACAGGATGCTATGGACTAATTTAGAGATTTAAGAAGTCAGAAAATGGAAAAGGCTAAGCTACAAACACAGCCTTACCCCACTATCAATCAGGCTGAGCAGAGAATTAAGGGAATGGCAGGCTTTACTCATGGAGGTGAGATAGGTATTCGGTGATGATCCTTTGTTGGATTTCTCTGCGGAAGCAGCCTTCTGGTGCTGCAAGCAATATCCAATTGTGGATCCAAATGGCAAAAGTCCAAGGCAAGTAGAAAAGCCACTGAAGTCAGAAATGACTCAAGTACTTCTACCACAAGTGGGATGATCATGGAAAAATGCTGCCTCAGCAGCAGCAGTGGAGAACAGAACTATTAGCATCTTCCCAGCCATGATAGCAACCAGGAAGGTGGCTGCGGTATGAACCAATAGTAGCTGAGTCTGGGTGCCACCAGCAGCTCTCTCAAGTGGACCCCAGGACTTGCCAAGCTTGCAAATTTGCAAAGAATGGTGCAAAAGTGGGGAGAACCACCCAAAATCAGGGATGGTGCAAAAACTGAGAGCCATGTAAAAAGTTAGGAGCAGTCCAAAAGTGGGGACAGTTGAAAATGGGAACTCTGTCATGGCAGGAACTCTGTCACAGCAGGAACTCTTTCAAGTTGGGGACATGTCCTGCCTGGACCTCTGTCAAGGTGGGAACCTCATGCCTTTTTTGATTGCTCTAGTTACGTGTTTCTAGACAAAGTGCTGGTTTGAACTAATTGGAGGATTTGAATGAGAAATTAGACTGTAGGCTGACAAAGGAAAACACTGATGATGCGACTTCACTCATAGCTTTACTGAGAAAGAAAAAAGTGTTTTAAGAGTTGTAACACAGATATAGATAAGCGAGACTGCTTCAGACTTCTTTGGGCTGTGGCTGCTCTTCTGCATGGCTCTTTCTCCCTGCCTTTCGTAGCTGAAGCTGAATAATTTCACTAACTTCTTTCCTGCTTCTAATCCCCCTGGCCAATCTACTTTTGCTTATCTGCTGCATAAAACAGATGGTGAGATAAGATAGGGGAAAGGGAGAAGGTGGTAGGGGATGGTTAGGAACCCCTCTTAGGGATTTTGATCTCTGGGAGGTGTGTAAGTTTCTGTATTACCTTTTTACTGTATATATATATATATATATATACCTGTAAATATCTGTTATACATTGTGAATATCTGCTTATATATTGAGCAAAGCTGTAAATATAAAGCTTCATTTATTAACTTCCAGCCAACTGATGACTAGCCTGGGTTATTTCAAAGTGGAGGGGCGAGGCAGCTAACTGACAAGCCACCACATGGGAGAAAGCAGTTTTTTGTGCCTTCTTCTCTTTCCTATTCAAAACTCTGATTTACAGAGCAGAGGAGAGAAGAATTTTGAGTGCTCTACAACAATGCAATGCAGAAGTATTTTGTTCTAACTAAGCAGTAGTGTAGTAAGAAGTCTGACCGTTTTTTACCGTGGTGGAAAATACAAGCTCGCAGATAAAAAGTTGGTTTGTTTTTTTAAATTTTCTTCAATATTAGGCTGTTTCACAGTCTTCCTATTTTAATAAAAATAGTTCCTTGCATCTATGATGAGTCATTCCAAGTAATTTCCCATAACAAAACAGGTAGAAAAACAGTAACCTTCTCAGTAACAGGTGGGTCTCTCACTCAGGATATTTTCAGCAACTCTAGTGGATTTAAGTTTCATTTAGACAATTAAAACTGGATAAAAGTTTGATGTCTGGAGAATGTATCAGCAGTCCAATGGATATTCATAAAATATATAGGCAATGAATGTAAAAAATCTCTGACAATTTAGTTTCTTCTGAATTTCTGGCCTTGTAGCCATTTGCTGCTTGCTGTTTTCCTTGCTTTTTTGTTGTGAAGTTATATGTGCCTCACAGTGAGGAAGAACTGGAAGGTGCACATACAAGTACTGTGCACGCTGATTTTAACTGGTAGTTAAAATAACTTTTTTTTTTCCTTCAGCAGTAAGTGTAATACTAGCAATGATACAATTGTCTCATCAAATCTAAAAGTGACAAAGAAAAATGTCAAAGCCTAGCATTAAAAGTTTTGGTGAGAATAAGACTTCATCTAATTAAAGAGGAAACCTCACTGCTGCAGTTGGTATTAATAAGTGTCAAGTAAATTCACATAGAAAAGAAAACTGCTGGGTTAGAGTTTGCTGTGGTAGGTATGGAGGATAGCTAGATGTGCTGACAATCGAAGAACAGTTTTTTATTTATCCTTAATTCATCCTGGTTTAGATCCACATGTTCAGGTGTATTGATATGACTTAGTGTCCCATTCCTTCAAAGTAAAATTAATTGAAACGTGTCTTTATAATATGGCCAAGAGATTTACTTATTTTCTAGGCTCAGTCACCAGGCCCAGGCCAGAATTACAAAATGGATTATATTATGGAATCACAGAATGTCAGGGGCTGGAAGGGATGTCCAAAGCTCATCCAGTCCAACCCTCCCAACGGAGCAGGATCACCTATACCAGATTACACAGGAACGCGTCCAGGCAGGTTTTGAATATGTCCAGAGAGGAAGACTCCACAACCCCCCTGGGCAGCCTGTTCCAGCGTTCTGTCATCCTCACAATGGAAAAATCCCTCCTCATGTTTACATGAAACTTCCTATGCCTCACCTTCCACCCGTTGCCTCTTGCCCTGTCATTATCTGTATATTAAGGGGTCAGCAACTTCAAAATCCAGTGTCATTTAGTCTCCCTTTTTTTTTTAATTAAAAGAGGGACAAAATAAGACAAAATTTATAGACAAAATCAAGTAAAAATAGTCATCATGAGCAAACATAAAACATAATACCGTACACAAAACAAATTGAGTTAAAAACAGACAGAGGTGACTTAAATCTCTGGTAGATGAACACCCACTCCATCCTCTGCTGGATGCTGTTCTTGGTTGGACACTTGTATGTGAATAAATAATCATCCGCTTCTTTAATTCTGTCTATGCATTTTCTTACTTGCATGTAGGCTCTTTCTCCAGGTTTTTTGATAGATCTGCACTGGTACTTTGGCAAATAAAGCCTTGCTGGTTTTCTACTTTGTATATTTTCGTCAAGAATCATTTATGATTTATGAGATGTTTTTATTTTTTAATTGTAATGTAATTTACTAATTGACTGAAAGCAGTTTAAAATATAGACATGAAACTTCAACAACAAACACAAATAATTCTCATAGTAACTAATTTGCCATATGGATAAGGCTGAGGTGCTCAATGACTTCTTTGCCTCAGTCTTCGGCAGCAAGTGCTCCAGCCACGATGTCCAAACTCCAGAGGGAAAAAGTAAGGTCTGGGAAAGTGAAGACCTGCCCACTGTAATTGAAGATCATGTTCGAGAACACCTAAAGAACCTGAACGTGCACAAGTCCATGGGGCCTAATGAGATCCACCCACGGGTCCTGAAGGAACTGGCAGATGAAGTTGCCAAACTGTTGTCCATTGTATTTGAAAGGTCATGGCAGACTGGTGAAGTTCCTGCTGACTGGAAAAAGGCAAATATAACACCAATCTTCAAGAAGGGAAAAAAGGACGACCCTGGGAACTACAGACCAGTCAGCCTCACCTCTGTGCCTGGCAAGATCATGGAGCAGATCCTCCTCAAGGCTCTGCTAAGGCAGATGGAGAACAAAGCAGAGGTGCCTGATGCCAACCAGCATGGCTTCACCAAGGGCAAATCA
>VWZI01012492.1:48212-80973 GCA_013396835.1 Psilopogon haemacephalus
TTCTGGAGCCCCCAGCACAAGAAGGACATGGAACTGTTGGAGAGAGTCCAGAGGAGGGCCACAAAGATGATCAGAGGGCTGGAGCACCTCTGCTATGAGGACAGGCTGAAAGAGTTGGGGCTTTTCAGCCTGGAGAAGAGAAGGCTTTGGGGAGACCTTATAGCAGCCTACCAGTATCTGAGGGGGACCTACAGGAGGGCTGGGGAGGGACTGTTCACAAGGTCTTGTAATGACAGGATGAGGGGGAATGGGTTCAAATTGGCGGAGGGGAGATTTGAACGGGATGTTAGGAAGAAATTCTTCACAGTGAGGGTGGCGAGGCACTGGAACAGGTTGCCCAGGGAGGTTGTGTCTGCTCCCTCCCTGGATGTGTTCAAAGCCAGGCTGGATGAGGTCTTGAGTGTCCTGATCTAGTGGGAGGTGTCTCTGCCTGTGGCAGGGGATTGGAACTGGATGATCCTTGAAGTCTCTTCCAACCTAAACCATTCTATGATTCTATGATACACTGAAATTTTTGAAAAAAAGAGATCTTAAATAGAAAGATAAGGGCCAATATTGAGGATGTACAACAGGTAATGAATGTAAAAGTCTGTTAGGGAAGGATACCTTGCAATGCGTAATGGAGCTACCTCTGTAGACACACGAGTCTATAATATAGAGGATTTTCATCCTCTTCAGAATAATGGGCAGCTTTTTCTGCATAGCATTTTCAAGTTCTTTAATTTGCAAACATGAAGAGGACCTTTCCAATATGGAAATTAATGTTTTCAACAAGAAGAGATTTGTAATAATGGTTAATACTGCAATAGAAGAAGCTACAATGAAATCTAATGTTTGAAAAATGAAGCTGAAGGAATTTAGATTAATATTGAAACATAAAAGTTTAATCAAGGATAATTAATTGCAAAACCTATCCCCACAACATTTTTGTAGTTTTAAATCAAGGCCAAATGTCTTTCAAAAGTCTATAATGTAGATTCTATTGAAATTTCATGCCTGAGAGTGATATTCATCACTCTTCCGCCTTTAAGAAATCTAAGAAACAACCACTAGTATTTATAATTTAAGTCATAAAAACTGCCATTGATATTGTGAATGGTGTGGCACCAAAAATTCCACTAATAAATTAAAATACAGGCACTTCAAATTGCAAAATGCCAAAATGCAGTTTGTCAATATAGAACTTTATAAACCAGGTAAATCTAGCCATGTTTTTCTATCAGCAGTCAATGTCACATACCTGCTGCTAACCAACACAGTGAAGTATTGTCCAAAAGAAGGCAGTGGAAATTTATTAGAAATATTTCAATATTATTTTTTATTATTACTATTGTTATGGAATGGAATATAATTTTATACATTTCATTTTAGACATGCCAGCCATTTGAAAAAGTCAAAGAGAGTTTCAATTGATATCATTAAGACAGACAAAAGTTAGAAACAGCTGAAAATGCCGTCTTAAAGTCTTGGTATATCTTCAGGTAACACAAAGTGTAAGGTTTTGCTGTTTAGTATCAAAAACTGCCTTAATAAACATTGGAAGAAGGACTTTGTTTTATCTCTCAGCACTTATCCATTTAGAGAGGATTCATCTTACTCACCATCAGCTCTCAAAGAGGCATCTAGTCAGTGTCATACAATTTCCCTCAACACTCAGTGGTAAGATACAGGTGCCTCCAGCTAGTGATTTTTTCCAAACAAAGTCAGGATGTCATGTATGTAGCTTCTAGAATTTTTTTTTTCCATTGTTGACTGTAAAACCAGCATTGGTGATGATCTTAAACTTTCAGATTCTAAATTGCTAAAATAAGATGTGAAACTCTGTTTATGATCACTCTTAATAAGCCATTAATAAGAAATATCTTGCAGATCATAACTTCAACATACACTTAAGTGAATAAATCCTAATTCATGCAAACACTTACACCCATGAGCATTGGCAGTGGAGCTGGTTTCTTCCATAGTGGATTCACACTGCTGGATAGCAGAACTGGCACTGTAGCACCAACCAATGCTAGTCTGTCCTTTCAGAAATCTGACTCAGCTGCAAGTCTTCTGACAGAGATCAGTGTCTTCTTATATTAACAAATTAAAATTCTACATGCATGCCTCTCCATGAAATAAAGTGGTAATGCAGCACTGAGCCTAGTTTATAGCAAGTTCAATATTAATTATCAATGTCAGTTACACAGTGGATTAGTTGGTTGGTTGGTTTGTAGCATATTGATCTAGATGCCCTTCTGAAGGCAGAGTAATTAATTCTACAGTGTTTTCAATCTACCTGTGCTGCTCTGAGTTATCATGCAATTTTGTTGATAAAACAAGTATTTGTGCTCTCTAATTAGATTGGGAAAATAATGGAGTCCTTGATTTATTATACTAGCTGCTGTGTACACAAATACACTTTTGTGTGAGATTCCTCCAAACTCATTCTATCACTAAACACATACTATTTTTCATCTACATTTCCCATCAACAAATGCTTTATAGTGCCAAATCACCTGTTAATATCACAAATGATTCATAAAGAGAATAAGAGATGTAATTTCTAAAATATTTGGTAAAAGACAAGTTCTGTTATGATAGAAGGCATTGATGGATTGCATAATGAGGGACAAGTTAAGAGGCATATTAGCTTTGGTACCAAAACCATTCTATTTCCTTTATTGAAGATTAGTCCAATACATACATAAAAATCTGTCCCCACTGAGAGCAATGGCAAAGCTGTCATTTTCCAAAGGGAATGTGAACTATCTCTATTTGTATCAAATATCTATTAGCAAATCCATTTTAAAAGATTATTCAAATCAATCACCAAAGTACAGAAAACAAAGGAATAAGGTGTAAGTTTCACAATAAAATAAGAACAAAAATTTAGCCAAATGCAAGTTTAATTCAATCTAGTATTTCCCTCTAATGAATTGAAGGAGATACGTATTTTCAAAGAACAAGTCAACTACATTAAAAGGAGGCAAGAGACTCTTTTTCTCTGCACTGAATATCTGTCTTTGAGATGGCTACTTACATTCTCAGCATCAGGATTTATTCCTGCTTATAGGACAGGAGCTGTCAACCACATATAAGAGATGGTCTGAATTTCTCATCAGTCTCTTGAATTTGGATCTTATCAAAGTTTTAGGTGCTCCAAGGAATATGTCCTAATTTCCTAGCAGAGTCAGTACTCTAATGAGAAATTCAGTGCAACTTGGTGTTCAGAGAAGGTGTTTGCTGTCAGTAATCTGCTGGTTTTGGCAAGAAGGAGTTGGTTTTAGCGAAGAGTGAAAACTGAGAGATACAACAGTACAGACACCTAGGTCAGTAAGACACACTGGAGCAGCTACTGCCCTTCAGCCTATGGTGACATGGCAAGCTGAATCTCCACAGGCTGCAGTAGAATCCCATCTGCAGCTCATGGATGACTCCACACTGAAGCAGGTGAGAAGGGTAGATTTAGATTGGACATTAGGAAGAAATTCTTTAGCATGAGTGTGTTGGAACACTGGAACAGGTTGCCCACAGAGGTGGTAAAGGCCCTCCCTGTCCCTGAAGACATTCAAGGTCAGGCTTGACAGGGCTCTGAGAAGCCAGATCTAACCAGGGATGTCCCTAACTGGGGAGTAGGACAAAATGACCTCTAGGGGTCCCTTCCAACCTAATGCATTCTATAATTCTATAAAGCCTCAGGGCTTGCTGCACCACACCAAACCGCAGTCCCAGTTCCTTCCCCCTAGGCACTACCTTTTTTTCTGTGCTAATTGTGAGATAAACTTGAGATGTTTCAGAAAGTAGTGAGAATAACTTTGAATTTGGGTTTTTGGTTGTTTGTCCTTTGGTTTTTTGATTGGGTTTTTCTGTGGTTTGTTTGGGGGGGCTGTTTATGATTAAGAACTGTGATTTTTTTTCTTTAATATATCTAAGACAACTTTAATTTCCTGATCAGCATTAAATAAAGTATCTACTGATATTCCCAGAAGCTCTGAAAATAAAGTGTGGCTGCTTTTTCTGTCCTCTGCTAGCACATTTTGGTAGCTATTAAATAAACCTTATTTGTTACCTTAAATCTTACTTTTAAAGTTTACTTTTACTCTGTGAATGTGATTTGCTGTCATAAATTCCAAAAGCCTGAGAATCCACCAACTTCAGACAGTTGTCCAGAAGGTGATAAAGACCTCAAAGTGTGTGTTGTCTTGACAGCATCAGCTGAAAATAAGGAATATCTTCTGTGATTATACCTGGGCCCCTATCATTAGGCTCTAGGTCTGACAAGGCTACTGTTGAATGACTCATTCACTTTTCTTTTGTTGTCCCAGTGAAGACCAAATAGTACGCTATTTAATTTTCACCTATGTTATACTTAGTGAAGAACTTTTATTTTGCAAATTCATCTGCAGTTTGTGTAGGTATACACATGTACCATAGAGACACTTGTTTCTTTTTTCTTTTTTTTTTTCCTGAAGATAAATGTTAGCATTTATTTTCTCAAAAATTCATTTCCCCTGTATGAAGTGAAGTGAGGTGATGCATGAATGATCACACAGAGGGAGGTACTAAGATTTGAAGCAGCAAGCATATATTTTGCACAAAATAATTCAGAATAAAAGAGATTTTCTGTAGCCTCTGTTCTTGTGAGTAAGGGACTTATAGAAGCAGATTTAGGGGATTAAAAAAATGAGAAAGTGATTTGTATTTAATTAGATGGGATGATGAAAGAGGTAATGTGCATTACCTCCATGGCCTCTCAGTCACCTAAGCAGATCGAGTGACTCATCTCTGTGGTACCACGTTGAGTCACTATCTATTGTTAATTGCCACTGCAATCATAGAAGGACTTATTGAAAAGAAGTAGATTATGCAAGACAGTAATGAAATCCCCATTAGAATTCTGTCTGACACAGAGTAAATTCAGCCTGTAAGCTCACCACTTCCAAAGGTCAAGAGTAACTGGCAGCATAGGCATATAGTACAATATTTTGGGTTCCTTGTGGCTTCCCTGTTGGGCATAAAACTGTTGCAGAGAGCTTATCTGTCCTGTGTCATGAAGTGTAAGTCAGCTAGCTCTACAGGAGCAGTGAAAGTTGCCCCCTTGTAAATCCACTCTGCCGTATATGCAGCACAGCAGCACTGAAAGCAGGAATGAGAAAAAAAGAGGAAAAAATTGCAGCAAAAAGGACAATTTATGACATCTCTAATACCCTAATTTAGTGTACTACTAAATTGTTTACTAAAAAAGAAAAAATGAAAGCACAGACTTCCTTTTTTTATCATTAAAGGTGGATTACAAGTTAACTGAGATGTTGGCATGGAGTCCTGCATCTGAACTTAAACTAATTTGCAGTGGGAACAGAGTCACAGAGGAAAACAAGTATATGAAAACTGTAGTCATAAATGCAGTCTTTTATTCCAGAAAATCAATGCCTCCTGTTGAATTCAAATGCTTTTATTATCATCCTTTGAGCAAAGATTTGATACAAGATTCAGTAGATTTGTAGGCAATGACTCAACTCCTGTAGAGGTAAATTTGCATTGTAACGATGAAGTCAATATAGTCAAAATAATTTACCTGATCTCAGGACAAGACTCTCAGTCAGTACAAAATTCAAAACTCTGTTATGGTAAAACAATAAATTATTTCAGCATAGGCAGCAGCTGATTCATTAATGAAAACTGGGGTCAAAATAATTTTTCGGAATAAAATCTTATAAATCCTACCAGTAGTTCAGTGAGAGCAGAAATAAAAAGTTCTGCATTTAGGATATTAGCTTTAACATATATGCATATCCCTTATGTTATTTATTATTTTCCTTCTTTTTAGGTATTGACTCACTGTTTCTTGACTGCTAAAAAAATCTA
Source organism: Psilopogon haemacephalus (assembly GCA_013396835.1). Taxonomy (NCBI): domain Eukaryota; kingdom Metazoa; phylum Chordata; class Aves; order Piciformes; family Megalaimidae; genus Psilopogon; species Psilopogon haemacephalus. The sequence goes on from VWZI01012492.1 coordinate 54,063, forward strand.
CTCTAAAGGGCTGCTAGCACTCACACTTGGTTATAACTCATTTGTGAAGCAATTAGACAAATGGATTGGCTTTGTAATATCTTCTAGAAGTATTTAATGATTATTTCCACAAAAAAAAAATCACATTTTAAATAGTTTAGTACAGTTCTGGTAGCATCAGTATGGAGGAAAAGGTTCTTGACTATGCCCTCATCTATCAGGCTTGACTGTCTTGTCTGTTCATTTGATTGGCTTCCTCTATTTTGTTTTAATCAGAGCATGCACAGAGAACTTGCTCTCCTCACTAATCCTTCATATTGCTGTCTTTTTGCCTCCTGTACATAATTTCTTAAAATGAAGGCTGTAATATTTAGTAAATATTTGCTGACGGACAGGTCAGACTCACTGCAATCTCTCCAATTGCTCTGCTGCTTCATTTGTATGCACAACAGTCATCCCTTCTTCTGCAGACTAGATCAATCTCAGTATCAGGGAGATTATATTGCTGTCAGTAAGCCTTCTTTTTTTTTCCTCACATTGCTGTAGCACAAGGCTACATATTGAAGACAAGATGTGCTTGACATTTCACTTCACCCATTCAAAGTACCAAAAAGGAATTTTCGCTTGAAGAAAAAGTTATTCTGGTAGAACATCACACAGCTGAGAGGAAATAGAGCCTCTTCTTTGTGATCCAGTTAAAGTTTCTTCCTTATTATAGATATCATTGCCCAAGAACTCATTTAATATTTAGCCAAAACCAACCTGCAAATGTTATAAGGTTCTCTGGCAACATATCGTAGAGCAACAGAAAAAATGTGGAAAGAGAGTCAAGTTTTCTGAGCTCTGATCCTAGCTGTGACTCTCTCTATGAATGTGCCTTAATCTGCCACAAAGTACTTGTAAGCACTTTATTGATATTTAATGAATGCTTGTCAAATATTTTCAGATCAAAAAGTTATGTAAACTTACTTAACATGCCTTTCCAGCAAAGCTGCATAAACATTCCCAAAGCTGCATAAACACTGCAACATTAAGTATTCTGCTGAATAAGGCTTGGACTAGACAATGCAAAATATAAATTTCAAAAGAAAGTTCAGATTAAAAGAAAAAACAATCAAAGTTCCAAATTAACTTCACATTTATTAAATAGTTGCAAATTGGATAGTGTAACTCAAGGGGTTAGTTATGGCTTAGTGGGGTGTTTGTATTTTCTCTACTGTGAATCTTCCACCCCTGGAAAAAAGACAAGAAAACCTCACCCTAATCAGTGGTAGTCTCAGGTATATATTTAGGTAAAGAAAGAAATAGGCAAAAAGTAGAGAAAGAGCAATAAGAAAATTTGCCCAAGGTACTCTATGGACTCAATGATTAAAAGCAAATCTGGGATGTAATCAGAACTGAGAGATGGATTTAATCTACAGACATTCACTTTGTGAAACAAGATCCATCTATCTTTTACTTTCTCACAGCATTTCTAATACCTTGATTTGCTCACTTGTCTTTAACATTATGTTCTCTGTTTCAAAAGCAGAAGTTGGAATAGAAAAGTGACATGCCTCCAGCCTCTCAGGACATTTCTGGCTGTGTTTCTTGAAGATGTATGCTTTGTTTATGTGAGCGGCAGTGTTCCCGCTATCAGTGTGCCCATTTAGATATGTAAGAATTCCAGGACCTGGCACTAAATTTTGCATGATTATTTACTTTGCATGACTATGCACTGACATGAAATACATCCAGAAATGTGAGGTAAACAATGGTAGTCTGTGGACTGCATAGAGTAAATGCACAGTTGAAGTTTTCTTAGAAGTCTTTGAAGTTTTCTTAGAAAATGCCAACATGATGTTAATGAAAAATGGTGATGGAAAGAGTGCCTAGCTTTATGTAACTGATGTTGCTGTTTTGTGGCTTTCTTCTTTACATCATGATTAATACTACTAAATGCCTTGACATTTCTCGTGAAGAGTGTTACTAGCAGAGGGAGTATATCTCTCTAGGGGAACATTGACTTTTGTTTTGGAGTTGGCTGGTGATTTCTTCCTTTCTCTCTCCTTTGTTCTTCATTCTCTGATACTCTGCCTCCAGCTAGCATTTATTTATCTAGATCATTTCTCCAGCCTTTTGGATATTGCTCCTCGATTTTGTTCATTTTTCGTACTTGTGATGGTTCATGGTGAAATTCACTGCCAAAGATTACAACTGAGACCACAGAAATATGTAGGCAGTGTGGGGGTTTTTTGCTTTGTTTTGCAGTAGAAAGCAGTAGAAAGATTTTAATTTGTAAGGAAAGTGCTGGAATAGGCAGGAAAATTTAATTTTATCCTCTCCGGTGAAACTGCTGGCAATGAGATGTTGCTAATGAATGGGAGTCCTATGTTAACAAGAAAATTACTATGTTTCCACAACTGTCCACATCTAAGAATGAAATATTCGATGAAACACATCAGTAACCACTATGAAAGTTCAGGGACAATCTTAGGAATACTCTTTCAGCACATGAAGATAAAGTGCAGGCTGCTCCTTCTGGCACAGCTGCAAGCCAAAGTGGTCACGGTAGCAACACCCAAGTACAAAACAAGAAGCATGCTTAAGTGGAGACCAAATTGGATTGCCAGAGGGATGATTTCTCTTTCCATGGACTTGGTTTTACCTGCTGGCTCACCCTAGGAAAAGCATATTACTTCCTCACACTTTCCTTCCTATTGACTGCATGTAATAAGATTATCTTTAGAAATATTAGCAGAAGTATGTGATTTCTAATTATGGAAAGCTGCACAGTTGTTATTTTTTTTGTGAAATTATCCCTAGTTTATGCATGAAAATAATTTTGCTTGGTTTCTCACTATTTTTTCATCAATGTTTATGATAGATAAATAGATTAAATATCCAGCTAATGAAAGGGGAGAAAACATGCAAAGCTGAAGATGTAGACATTAGGAAAAGGGGTTTGTGAGGAAATTTTAGCGGTTTGGTTTCTTTGCCAGCCTTTGCTGTTTTTTTACTTATTTTTATGGATTAAAATCAATCTAAGAACAGTTGACTGGATACTAAGTTCTTATTCTTCAATTACACCTTTTCCTTGAAGATGGAACTTATTCCACAGCTTACACTTTGCCATTTCTCACTGTTCCCAGTCAGAAAGCCACAAAAGCATTCAGCGCAGTCATATGTCTTCCAAGTCTGCAGCACTTTGCAGTAGCTCATCTTCACTGTCAGGGATTTGAAACTAATTTTCAATTCACAGTCCTGAACTGGAATATCAGAGATTCTATACTGGGATTTCCTCTTTAGATTGATGATTACAAATGTCTGGAGGAAGATGGGGAAATCTGAACTCAGTTACTTTCATGTGTGCTGAACTCTGACAGTTAAAGGAGGATTTTTATATAGTTTGGGGGGTTTTACATATTAAAGTTGTGACCCATGATAATGAAGGTACTCTTAGCAGATAGAAAAAATACATCAGAAAGCAAAGAAAAGGTTAACTTAAAGGAATAACAGCAACTTAAGAAACCTCCAATTTAAGATGTTGCATAGGTCTTACTGCCTGAATAAAGGGAGAGCACTGGTTATTTTCCACAGTACACAGTTGCAACAGTGGTGTGAAAATAGAGAATGGTCAGTCTGTTGGACTCACACTGGTGACTTGTTATTTGTGTGAGAGTTCCCATCCAGATGAAAGGGAAACATCCTGAGTTACTTGTTGCCAGTATTTAATAACAGTGCTTGAGATTCGACTTGAGCATCATTTTTCATTCTTTCCACAAGCATTCAATTCGTACTTGGATTTCACTCAGAGTGTGATCCTTTGAAACCAACAATGCTGAATGCCTTCTCCTGTTCCCTGTTCCCCATTTAAACAGTGACTCTTGGGCACAAGAGTATTTGCCTAAGGTGTTACATAAATATAACTAGGATATTTCCAATTTAAGTGCACATAATACATGTGGCTTCTATGAGCCATTTCAAATAAACCAGAATTGATGGAGTTATAGTTGTCAATAAAGCCATTAGCTCCAGGGGAATTGCTCACTGAAGAGACATGTGTATTGGACTTGACTGAGGTTTTCAAAGGGAAGACATGAGCAGCTTGTCTTTCATTGGAAGAGTGGAGTGCTCCTGATACATACCAGTTCCTCAGCTGCACATATTAAACTTGTGTTTTTAAGTGTTTCAAAGCTGCAGGTCTACTTTGAGAACATAGTAGATATCAGTAAATTATGCTATAGGTACTATTGTGATTTAAGTTTTGGATATATACCAGAGATACATCAAACAATTTTTTTTTTTTAATTATTTCAGTCTGTGCTCCTACAGCTGTGCAGAGCAGCCCTTGCCTTTGGTCCACACATGATTTCTTTAATTTATTTAACATAATTAAGTGTTAATCAGTATAAGACAAGTTCACAGATTTAAGTCTGATGGTTTTGGAGCAGCGGACAAAATCTTTACTTGTTTTACTTGCAAATGAAAGAAGAAGAAGATCTATATCCAGAGGCCCATCCTATTCCCTTCTTCCCCATTGTTTTGTTTATGCATATATTAATTACAGGTCATCCCTAAGTGGGTTTGTGAGTGGCTATTGCAAATCTCATTCCTCTACTGCATTTCTGCCCTGTGCCTGCGGATCTGACTTTCACACAAGATGTTGTGGCCTGATCATGGACCATATTTTGTCTGGTCATTAAATACTACATAGGTCAATGATGAAAATATTATTGCTTTTCTATACCACCACAGTTCACACTGGCATTGTCCAGGGTTTTCCAGACTGGAGAAGGTTCTGGGCAGACTGCCTATAGCAGGCTTTCAATATTTGAAGGTGGTCTACAGGACAGCTGGAGAGAGACTTATTGGAGGAATAACAACTTACTGGAAAGCAGATCTGTGGAGAAAGACTCTGAAGTTCTGGTGGACAGATGCATGGATCCAGCAATGTGCCCTCATGGCCAAGAGAGCCAATGCCATCCTGAGGTGCATCAGGAAAAGTGTGGCCAGAAGGTCTAGGGAGGTTATTCCTCCCATCTACTCTTCCCTGGTGAAACTACAACTGGAATATTGTGTCCAGTTTTGGGGTCCCTGGTTCAAAAGAGACAGGGACCTGCTAGAAAGAGTCCAGTGGAGAGCCATGAGAATGACTGGAGGACTTGAGCATCTCCCCTAAGAAGAGCGATTGAGAAACCTGTTTAGTCTGGAGAAGGGAAGACTGAGAGGAGATCTGATTAATGTATACAAATATCTGAGCAGTGGGTGTCAAGTGGATGGGGCCAATCTCTTTTTGCTGCTCAGCAGCAATAAAACAAGTCGCAATGGCTAAAAATTGGAACATAGAAGTTTTCATCTCAACATGAGGAGAAATTTCTTTACAGTGAGGTTGACAGAACATTAGAACAGGCTGCCCAGAGAGGTTGTGGAGTTTCCTTCTTTGGAAACTTTCAAAACATCCCTGGATGTGTTCTTGTGCAAACCACCCTAGGTCATCCTGTCTTGGCAGGGAGGTTGGACTCAATGACCTTTGGAGGTCCCTTCCAACCACTACAGTTCTGTGATTCTGTGACTTTTTACAAAGCTGTGTACTGACAGAATGAAAGCTAACAGCTTCCAATGGAAAGAAGGTAGATTTAAATCAGATATTAGGAAGAAATTCTTCCCCATGAGGGTGTTGAGGTACAGGAACAGCTTACCCAAAGAAGTTGTGGAGGGTCCAATCCTGGAAGTATTCAAGGCAAGGTTGGATGCAACCTTGACCAACATGATCTAGTAGAATATGTCACAGCCTATGGCAAGAGAAGACTTTTAAAGGTCTCTTCCAAACCAAACCATTCAATGATTCTGATTCCTTACTAGAGGAAGAAAAGAAAAATGAAACATTAGTGCCTGGGAAAAGTATATTTGCATCATGAATAGTTTCCTAAATGTTAAACTTTACTGTGTGACAACATAAGATCTTTATGCTGCAATGATAAATTCTCAAGCATACATCTATAAATATTTGTTGCAACACAGCTCCTCCTAGCCAAAAGCAGAGCAATTGTATGTTCAGGGGCAGATGAGTTACAATCTTCAGAAATTTCCAGTATTTTGAAGGGAAAAGGAAGGTTTATAAAGATTAAAAAAAAAAAAATTAAAAAAAATCCAACTTGTTATTATTGCTGCTATGGAAACTGAACAAAGAGCAATAACTACTTGCCAATTTCCTTCTGGCTCCTACAGTGAAAAAGCCTAAAATGCTGAGATTTCAAAGACAAGGATTGCTGCCAATAACTAAATATTTTGCTATTCTGGGATTTACCAGAACAACTCCAGAACTGGAGTTGTTCAATTTCTAAACCTTTGTGATTTTTTTTTGACTCTTAAAGGCAGTGCATTAAAAGAACAGGAAGTATGTGGTTATGAAAGGGTAATACATTTTGCATTGAGAAATCAATTAAACAGTTGATCTGGTCCTGAAACTAGGAACACATTTTATTTACATCTATATAGGACATTGCTTTTATAAAAAAGATTAAATGTCTTAAAATTACAGGTGTGCCTAGCCCTGCATAGCATCTGGGAGCTTATAAGGAGTGAAACTTTATTGTTCAGACATTTGTTTCCACACCATTATGATATGCTCACTGCAGCTGCATCTGTGTAAGAGAACACTGCTAACACTCCTTTGTTTCTGACTCACACGTTTTATCTCTGAAAGGGAGAAGCAGTTGATGTATTTCTGCCCAATCATAACTTGCCATGCGATATATTTTTAATGACCTGCCCTTTGGACATCATCTGGAATTGCATTTGCAGCTGTTTTAGGACATAGACTATGACTTTTAGTATGATTTCATCATGTTTTCCCATTCAGAAAACAGTAACTGAATCCTGAATTTCCTGGAATGAAATGGCAGCATTCACCACTCAGTTTGGCAGAATTTCTTAGCTTTTAAAATTTAGAATGGTGTAGGCAAAATTAACTGCATGGAAAATTCTGTACTTGGAAAAAAGAAATCTACAGTCTTCTGGCAACTAAAAGGTGGGAGAAGTCACGTCTGTTCTCCTTTGCCTGGATTTACAGTGGGCGTTATTGCTGAAGATTATCTCTTTAGTAAGAGATGGACTTCTACATTTATTCAAATTCCTTAAAATGCTCTCTACTGCCAGCCAGCATCATCTTCATCTTACCCAGTCTGTGTTTAATGCATATGATATTTTTCCAAGTAATTCTCTCTGCCAGATGTTAACTTGACTATCCTCCTATGTGCAAGTAAAAGAGATATAGTTTAAATAGCTCTCAGCTGTAATTTATCTTACAATATCTCCATGACATGAATATACTCACTGTGGGTTGGAGAAGGAAAGAAAAGTGATAGGGTAGAATGGGCTCTGCAGGTCTTTTAAACTTGATGGATCTCTTAATTAGGAACTCTAAGAAATATTTAATAGTTGTCTAATACCATTTTTAAAAGATTCTCATCAAGCAGAATAGATTGTTTTAAACCTAAAGATTTGAATTCTAAACAACCTGAATAAAATGGTAGTGGAAATGATGGTAGAGCAAGTAACTCATCATGGACATCATTCCTGGAAAGAGCTTGTGGTTTTCCTTTCTAAATTTCCTTTCTAAATTTTCATTTCTAAATTGTTTTGCAAGTGCACCTCAGAGGTAAAGAAAATGATAATCTGGAAGAGGAGATGCTATTATTCAAAATAATCCCAGCTAATAATAACAAAGCTCTCAAAATCAGCACCTACATTCCCAAGTATTCCCAACCCAATTAGGCTGTTTTATACTAAAGAATTTCGTAAATTCATTTCAGCCACTCATTTACAGGAGCCTTAAATACAACCTTTAATACGAAGCTTTCATGAATATAATACAAATGTAGTACAGAATCACCAGTTGTTTGTTTGTGCTTTTATTAAATACTACCTACCTATTTTTAAGATAGAAAACTCTATGGTATTTTCCTGTCAAGAGTGCATAATTCTGGAAATCCCCTGCTGTTACAACATCAAAGGGCTGCACTTTTAATAAGGAGTTTCCAGATGTAATTTTCTTCATCATTTTCCCAGTATAGCAGTGAATGCAAATGACACATCTGGCTGGGTTTTTTACCTCTCAATTTAGTTATGACATAAATCTGCCTCTTGTCTGTTGCATTATGCCCATAGAGAGTAGCCAATCAGTCAAACATGGAAATTTACATTATCTATTAAATCATACAATTGTGGCCTTGCATAACTGCAGGAAAAGGTGGCTACAAACATGAATTTCAAACTAAGTAACAGGCTAGTTATCTTAGTATTTTACTGTGTCTTCAAAGTCTACATAGTATTTCTCATCCATATAGAAAGTTATATGAGTGGATTTGTTTGAAATACATATTTATTTTCTTCACAAATTCAGTTCATCCTATTCGGACATGGTAGCAGCAGATTAAACTGATGTCATATCTGTAAATAACGGCATGCATGTAACATGTGGCGTCAGACCAAAAAAATGCTGTGATTTACTGATGCAAATAGCAGTGGATGTGCACTAAATTAAGTTTCTGTCTTGGCCCTACTTCCACAAGTAGAGCTATTCACAGTATACTCAATCTTTTGTTTGCGACATAAGTAAGGAGAGTAAAGGGGGGAATCTCTGCATTCAGCAAAGATACTTGCAATTCAAATCAGCTTAGTGGAGTGGAATTGATAAACTTTGCAGTCCTAAACATAGCACAACTAAATTTGTCTACGATTCTATCAAGACTAATCATAATTTTGTCTACTGCAGAACATGTTCATTGCGTGGCAGCAGCAAACTACAACACTTAAAAGATTGCAGGTGGATTTTTGGCTGTATGAAGCTGAAGGATAAAATGATTGTTATTTTTAGAGAAGCCAAGATTACACCCTGCATTTTTAGAGGTTTGCGGAATAAAGACACCAGAGATCTTGGTCTGTAGGAGCTGATTTCCCTTAGACCAGATTTCTTTTAAAAGCGCATCACAGCTTAAAATGTACTCTGGCAGAGTTGCGTTTCTGAAAGTATCATTACTACCAGACTTGCTGATTGAAATGTCATACCAAATTTAAGCTTCTCAGTATAAAAACTAATAATAAAGTGAAAGAAAAATAAGATTGAGTGATACATTACACCAGCAGAAAAGGGAGGGGGTATTACTTCAAATTAAATTATTTATTTTTCTTGCTTTTGTAAGTATTTCATAGCATCTTAATTTTTTTTTTTTAATATTCTTTTTCTAGCTATTAACTAACTTGGTCTACGTTTGACAGTGTTTGAACTGTTCATCTCTTCAAATATTTTGTGTAACGAATGTTGTTTCTAGGTACTGGATAGATTTGTCATCTAATGGTCAGGAGCAGGATTTAATTTTATGCTAAGGAAACTATGAGCAAATGTCAGCATGAACAGATGCAAGTTACTCTTCTATGGCAACTGGAGGCTGTCAGATCTGGCACATCTAAAGTCAAAATCGAAGAGTAGGTTAAAACATTTCATGACTATTCCTTATTCAAGTGCACCATGAGCAAATATGTTTTGTAAAATGAGTTTAAGATTATGCCAACTTACTGCACAATTTGATGTCAACAGTTTTGAACGAGGCACTATGTGTGTACTTCTTACACACACATGAGTAATTAGAAAAGGATTCATACACAATGATAACCTAAAACTGGCATTCATTCTGTCAAAACCAAAAGTAATCTGAAATGAGCAGTGATGACAAATTCAGTTAGATGTGCTCAATAATTAGTTTAAATGTCACCCTCATTTGCTGGATACCATAGAATCACAGAACCACAGAATGCCAGATTGGAAGGCACCTCAAAGAGCATTTGGTCTAACTTTTAATATCCCTCTCTTTATAACAGGTATAACGGAAATATGGAAGCAAACATTGATGAAGAGTTCTTAAAAGCACTAATAAAAATTTAGCTAAATCATCTTCCCATAAAAACTGGGAGTTTTCGAATGAAGATTCTGGTTTTATTATATTTTCTACAGAGAAGAGGCAATATAAATCATTCTAAGTTTGTTCTGACACAAAATATATTTGACTTTGTTGCTTATTCTTGTCTTTTCTACTCTGACAATTTAAACATGAATAATTTTTATTCAATTTCCATTGTCTTAATAAAATTTGGGATTTTTTTTTTTAAGGGGAGGAACAGTTTTGCTTGTTTTTTGGGGGGATTTTTGTTTGTTTGTGTTTTTAAAATTTTTCTTCCCTTGAAGGTCAAAATCTGCTTGCTGTAGAAGGAGGATTTCACTTAATTTTTCTTTAAATCAGAGGATGTGACGTTCAGCAATACCAGAAACCCATGTGAAATGGTCTTTGCAAAAGCAGACTGGTTTGTATTCCCTGGCACTCTCAACTTTTTTCCATGTCTACACCCACACTAGTAAACTGAGGAAGGAATGGGCTTGAGCTCTGCCTTGTAATCATCCTAACTTTCTATGGTCTACGGCACAGTTTTGGCTCCAGAGTACTAATATTCCTTCACATAGTGCCTGTGCATTTAGGGTTAGCACCTGCTGTGATCACAGGCGACAGGAAGCTTGGATTTGAACCATCTGTCTTACAGGAAAAAGAAAGAACATCTATAAGAACACAGACTGCTTCATGATCACGAACATGCCTGATCTGTTTTACTTCTGCAGATATACAGATAGACATGAGAAGACAGGGAAGACCTACTCTTAAAGGTGTCTTTGTAGAAGACTAATATTTACTAGACAAAAATTTGACATATTACAATGCTTGCAAAAATTTAATTAACAGCAGTCTATTTTTTTTATAATATGAACTTGAACAACTTCTGCACTCATACCACATTCCCTCATTGAGTACTGAAAAAAAGATAAATATTGGAGCTACTTTTTCATGGGGTCAGAAGACAGCATCTGTTCTTCTGGGTATAGGTGAAGCTCCAAAACCAGAATAAGACAAAAGGTTTGTATGCTGTTAATGGATTGATTTTTCACATAAAAAGCCAGGAAAACAAACCAAAACAAATAAACAAAAAGTGCAAGTCATGAGAACAAAAGGATATTGCTGTGTTTTGAGTAATTACCTTATTATCTTTTGTCCCATTTGTTTTTTTTGTGGGGGTGGGTTTTTTTGAGGGGATTTTTTTAGTTCTTTTGTTTGCTATTTTTTCCTTCCTTCTAATTCTTCCTAGATCCTGATCTTTCAGCTATATTTCCTCTTTTTTTTTTTTTTCTTTCTCCTGTCTGTTGATTTTGCCTTTATCTTTTGGAAGGAAGTTATGAAATAGTTGGTCTCTTATTGGCAACCATGAAAGCTTTTTTTTTTTACCATGAGTATTCACTGCACTATTCAGATAAGAACTCATTTAGAATATAACTCTGTGTGAGGAGATTTACTGCAAATTACTGTTCTCTGCACAAGGCTACAAATGCCAATAAGATGCTGAGGCTCAGAGATAATTCTCAGCACTCTGCAGCCAACATGTAAGGGTCAGCTAGACAAGTGAAACACAGATTGTTTTCCATCACACTGATAATTTGCCTTTCATTTGGCATTTTGTTTCTTCTGAATTATATACTTTATCTAAACCAAGTGAAATATGGAAAAAAATATTTTTGCACCTAAATAAAAAAGAATTAAAATAAGTGGAAATTTTGTTATAATCAAACAAATCATGGTAATGCAAAGTAACAACACTGAAATGTCTTTTCTTCTTCTCAGAGTGTGAGCAGTCACAATGTCAGGACATTTTACTTGCAGATTGTTAACTCAGATCTTAGTGCTATTCAATAATACTCAGTTCAAAAAATAATCACAGTGCATCATCATCCATTTTCTTCACTAGGTTACTCCAAGTTGCTGTTTATATAAAGTCTGCTTTCCATGACTCCCCTTTGACCCATGAAGTCATAGAATCATAGAATTGTCAGGGCTGGAAGGGACCTCAAGGATCATCCAGCTCCAGCCTCCCTGACACGGACAGGAACACTCTAACCTATCAATGTTATATATGAAATCAAGTGATGGTGTGGAGGGTAAATACATTTGCATACTGAAGCACTTCAATAACAGATATACGCAGTTTTATTACATTACTTCCCTGTGCTGCAGTGAAAGTAGTGCAGTGAGGGAAAGGAGCAGCTAGGCTTCTACCAGACCTCCCTAATTCACAGAATCACATCATTAACCAGGTTGGAAAAGACCTCTAAGATGACAGAGTCCAACCTATCACCAAACCTTCTAATTAACTAAACCATGGCACTAAGTGCCTCACCAGCCTCCCACATCTATTCATGTGCCACGTCCATTCATGTGAGAAGGTGAAGTCCTGCAAAGAGGCTTGGTAGTGAATAGAGTGGTTCCTGCTGTGCTATGTATGTGAAGCTGTGAGCTGTGTGTTCTCCAGAGGATGGAGAGATGGTCCCAGGTCCTTGTGCACGGCTGGGGGAACTTCCCTCCCTGGAGCTGTTTTTCAACCACTTTTGGTTATCCTCTTCTATGCCCTTAGCTGCAGGATTGGCTAAAGAACACCTTGCTCATGGTTAGTTCATTTGGGTTTTGATTTGCTGTTAGATTTAGATTTGCTTTACTCTTATTTGGGCTCGTAATCTGCTCATTCTGGATGCTTCTGGACACTTCAGGTGTGGCTTCCTGATAGCTTACAAGTTGTTTTCTTAATTTGGCTATTTCCTTTATTACTCTGAAAGTAATCTACTTCTGCTACAAGAAGAAGTTGATTAAAGGTTATATTGGAACAACCATATTGCAAGTTGGTTCCACTGGGAACAGTAGTAAGTATTAGGTCTCAAAGAAAGAATATTTGAAAACATACACAGCATCACAAATGTTATGGGTCAAAAGCGACCTCCAGAGATCAGAGTCAAACCCTCTTGCTAAAGCAGGATCACCTAGAGCAGGCCACACAGAAATGTGTCCAGGTGGGGTTTTTAAGTCTCTAGAGAAGGAAACTCTACAACCTCTCTGAGCAGTTCCAGTGCTCCATCACCCTCACAATAGAGAATTGTCTCCTCATGTTTAGGCGGAACCTCCTGTGTTCTAGCTTGTACCCATTGCTTCTTGTCCCATCACTGGACAGCACCAAAAAGAGACTGTCACCTTCATCTTGACACCCACCCCTCAGATATTTACAGGCATTGAAAAGATCTCCTCTCAGCCTTCTCAAGACTAAATGGCACCAGTCCTTTCAGTCTTACTTCACAGGAGAGATGTTCAAGTGCCTCAATTGTCTTCATAGATCTCTGCTGGACTCTCTCCAGAGTCCAACAGATCATCCAAAACCAGAAAATCTTTGTAGCTCCATTTCTATATTCTCAAACTTTAATGAAAATGCTTAGACCCCTGATGTGTGATAAATAAGGATCTTGCTGACTGGGATTCAACACATAAATATTTTTTACCCTGTTCTAGAAGGAGATTTAGAAATTCATCCTGGACTATATTAAACTGTATGTTTTCACTCTGCTTGACTTTCAAATTCTAAAGCCTTAAGTAGAGAGATTTGTAACCAAGGAAACACGAAGTGATATTTCTCTTATTATTCAGTAAATCTGACACAAACTACAGAAAGTATCTATCTATTAACAATCTAAAACTACACTGTCGTCCTCCTTCCTTCCCTATAATTTCTCTCTGTTTTGATAAACGACTTCTAGCTTCAATGTCAGATATCAGGGGTATACAGACCATGGTAGAAGAAATTAAGAAAGAAAATGCAATTTTTTACTTTGGCATGTATGAAGAAAGATTTATGATTATTATTTCTTCCATAGATGAAATATTTCTTGCACAGCTATAGTATATTACTCAGCAGTTCCCTCAGCAAAGGGTTATAACATCAGGGTCAAAGATTCTGGAATGCCATGATTATCTCTGCTTTTCGTTATTAACAGTTTTGACAGCTTTCAGACACAGATGATTCTGAGAAAGTGTTGATATGAATAGTGATAATATTCTGACTGATGTGCTTAATAAGAATTAAGAATTAAGATTTCCTACAGAATTTACTGTGATGTGTAAAGCAATGTTCAATATTCCATAAGGTTATTTAGATGCCAGCTGGGCTGAGGATTGAAGAGAACATGAATATGAAGGAGAGAAATAATTAAGTAATGTCAAATGAACTCTTTGGCTTTCACCTACATCCTCTATACCTTTTAACACTGAGGTTCCTATACTTGAGGTTATATTTTGTGGGTTGTTTCTTTTTTTGTTTCTCTGTCCACAGCCATCTGAAGTGTACCTAATAAACCATTCCATCCAAGCTAGAAAGGTTGTCCATCTTGGTGGAAATTATGTGTGAAAGCAGTTTGGGCTGCAGACAAGTCATCCAACTGCTACTTGCAATGAAGACTTTTTGTGAAATTTGTTAACAATTTGAGAATTAAATCAAAGTGTCAGATGGTGAATGTCCAAGTAGCAATCAAGTTTTCCAGTGTCTTTTACTACATGATCTATTATACCTGTTGTATATTGCTGATTAGTGGGAAAAGGAGGAAGTTAGACTTGGTGCATGCAGAAATTCAGATTAGATCTCAAAGCCTGCTGGTACAGGTATGCCAGCACTACAGAAGGCCTAATGCTGATGGCACTGCAGTTGCACTATTTATCAACAGAGAATAAAATTGAAAAGGGAAAGGATTACAAATAAATGGCAGAAAATAGGTGAAATTAAGAAATTGTTCTACATTTCATATATTACTGACATATTTCTTTGACGAAAACTTCAAATACTGTATTTCGCAATATTCACTGGCTGCAGTACTACCACAGTTCATTTTGTAGAAACAAGGTATCACTCCAAAGTAATCAGAAAATTAGTTCTGGGGAAAGGATAGAGTACAGAATGGAGAGTTCTCATCTATGTCACAAAACTTTTTCCACAATTTTGCCATCCATCACATCACTTTCACTTGATGTACTTTTGATTGCATTTCTTTCACCTGACATTAATCTCTTGCTCTTTATCCAAAGCAGAGACAACAGACTTACTTCAGTTGTCTTAACATAAGCAGTCATACCTATTTGAGACAGTCTAAAGAAGACTCCAGCTGTTTCTACTAAAGTGTGCACGTCTCTGCCAAATTGCATGTTTTGTCAAGCCCCATGCAGATATTTGGACAGAATAGGACATCTCAAATGATGTTAGATATCCTGCATTTAGGCATCTGAATGGAGACCACACTTTCACATATTTTCAGACTTTCAGCCATAAGGTCCTGTTTGTATGCATTTACTAGAGGGAGTCTAGGGATTTCAATCAGCCCACTTCCATGGCTATGATTGCTGCTAAATGGGTGTTCAGCATCACAGACAATTTTTTTTTTAAATTATTCAGGCATTAATATTTCATAATATGGACTTTCAAAACTGAAACCAAATTGGAAGCCTCCCCACCAACCACCCTCCCCAAAAGTTTTATTAGAGGTTAAGACTATATTGCTATTGAAAACATGGATCTTCAACTAGGAAAAGCCATTGGAAAATACTCTTTGAAAAGAGGACAGGAATACTTTTTTAATTGTTTTTACTATTACCAGATATGGTAACACTGAAGATAATGCACTTTGGGGAAGAAACCTCTACTGGATAATTTTGTAAATATGTTAACGAAACATACAAAATGTAATTTTGCACGAAAAACTCTGGCACTGAAGTCTCATCAAATAAGTATTACTGGAAGCTTTTATCATTCCTGAAACCACCTAAACAGCTTTGATATGTTCCTTTCACGAGCAACACCAGACAAACTTGTTGAAGTCCTGAAACCTGTTTCATGATGAGGCCATCAGCAGAATTTCAAGAATATTTTATTCTAATGCTACATGAGGTACTTGACCTTTACAATTCACTCTGAGTTTAAAACACGTAAATTTAAATGTTTACTTGTACTGAGTTCTTGATCCAGAGAGTGGAGCTTGGAAAACAGCATAGTAGCAGCCAGGATGGAGCTCTTGTCTGCAGAACCAGGAGAATCAAAGAATCAGTCAGGTTTGAAGGGACCACAAAGATCATCTAGTTCAAACTCCCCTGCCATGGGCAGGGACATCCTACACTAGATCAGACTTTCCAGAGCCTCATCCAGTCTGGCCTTAAACACTTCCAGGGATGTGACCCCAACCACCTCCCTGGGCAACCCATTCCAGACTCTTCACCACTCTCATGCTGAAGAACTTCCTCCTCACATCCAGTCTGAATCTCCACACCTCCAGCTTTGCTTCATTCCCCCTAGTCCTGTCACTAGCTGGTAGCCTAGAAAGTCCCTCTCCAGCTTTTTTGTAGGCCTCCTTCAGATACTGGAAGGCCACAATATGGTCACCTTGGAGCCTACTCTTCTCCAGACTGAACAGCCCCAACTCTTTCAGTCTGTCCTCATAGGAGAGCTGCTCCAGCCCTCTGATCACCCTCATGGCCCTTCTCTGGACACGCTCCAGCATGTCCATGTTCCACTTGTGATAGGGGCTCCAAAAGCTTGTCAGTAGCACAGGAATACTACATCATATGAGATGTCCTGTGATACCTAAGATCTCCTGCTTTAGAAGAGCTGAAGTACTACATAGACTGCACTGAGTGTATTTGTCTAGGTATACAATAAGGTATAATAGAAAGTTAGACATTTCCATCTCAATCCAAATATCCATGCACAGATGTCTAGGGCATTAGAGGGCATTAAGGTGACCACAAGGCATTTACAAGGGGCTAATAGATCTGACAGAGATCCTGTGGAAGGTGTATGTCTTTCATTCTAGAGTTGCAGCTACAGCCCTTACAGGATGCCTCTAGACATCTGAAAAGGTCTTAGATAACAGTATAGGTTGCTGGATTCCAGTGAAAATGTTCACCCCACAGATGCAGTGAACTTTCCCTTCTGTTTTCTTAGTATAGCAATTCTAAAGCTAGAAAACTAGCTACAGTTTAACTTCTACCTCCAGTTTGGGACTTTAAAAAAAAATTTGCACTTGTCTTGGACATTATGATACAATATCCTCTTATTTTTTTCCTGACTGATCTGTTCACATTTGTATAAACATGCTGTGTTATTCTTTGAAGTATGCATCAGAAAACTGTGTTTGACTTCTCAAGGGATTGTCCTAACAGCCTCCAGAGTCCATTGTCAGACTATGACTGAATTCCACAGCAGCTCCAGAGTAAGGCAAGGCTCCAATATGGTCATTTCAGGTAAACACCACAATAATTCATTTTTTAGGTAGCATATAAGGAACCTAAATACTTTTCCCCAATTTTAGAGAGAAGATTCTGTCTATGAATATTAAATCCTACAAATCCTGGTTTAGAATCATGAGATTTCTTTCAGTTGGAAAAGATCTCTAAGACTGTTGTGTGTAATCATCGACCTACCACCACCATGGCCACTAATTCATGTCCCTAATATCCCATCTCAGCCTCCACTGGCACAACTTGAGGCCATTTCCTCTCATTCCATCACTTGATACTAGGGAGAAAAGATCAACATCCACCTCACTACAAGCCCCTTTCAGGTCGTTTAGAGAGCAATGAGGTGTCCCCTCAGCCTCATTTTCTCCACATTAACCACTCCTCACAAGATTTGTGCTACAAACCCTTCATCACCTTTGCTGCCCTTCTCATTTGCTCTGATCTTTGTATGGAAAATCAGACACAAATAAATAGGTCCTGAATAGGACATGTGAATTCTATAGAAATACCTGTTATTTCTTTCTTATATCTAGATTCTTAAACCTTGCTATAAAAAATCATTTTAAGATCAATTATGTTAAATTTTATAATCTGTTACTACACACTTGTAATAAGGATTATTATTGGGAAAAAAGCAAAGTATTTTTGAAAAATCATTGTGCTGAATCCAAAGACATTACTCAAATACCTAATAATCCATTTCTTACTAGTACAACATGTTTTTTTCAAGCATCTGGATGTGGGTGTTAAATCCCTTACAGCTGTTAGTAACTCCCTGCTGTATTCCTCTATTTTTATTATTGTAATCCACATATCTCTTGAACATTAGAAGCATTTTAATACATAGAGTTACCAAGCAACTGCTCAGGACAGCTTCATTATATGCATGTTTCTTGCATACTTCATGAGACTGGTCTGTGAACAGAATTATCACAGCATGAGAACTGAAGAGTAAGATGGGGGAAGTGACTAGCTGAAGGAGAGAGTAATTTTAGAGGACTAATTCTATCAAATTTACTACGATAAAAATCAAAGACTCAAAAAATGTAGAATCTACTGACTTTCTATACCTCCAGGCTTCACACTTTGCTGTGTGAGGTTGGCTGAAAGCTTATCATAAATACATTTTTCAAGGACTTAAATCCTGTCATCTTGGCCCTAAAATTATGCTCATGTGGAGCATATTCTCATACACACAACCTTAAGTACAAACCTAATGACTCCAACAAAACCAACCAAACAAATCAAAACAACAACAACAAAATTAAGACAGCTTAAAATGACAGAACTCATATATGATAGTAGTAGTCCTCATAAAAAGCAGTGTGAGTATTCATAATTTTTACCCTATATTTTGCACCTTTTAGGTACATCTCAGCACATATTTAGGCCTTTTCTCCATTAACAAAAGAGCTCAGAGCTTATGCCTTCTTTAAAAGCCTGATATTTCCTGTACACAGATGATTTCTCAATGATGCAGCACTCAGAGGGAAGCAACTATATACATATTTGAAATATATTGCCCAGCATACTTTGATTATTGTTAGATTCTAAGACAATCTTGTGTCATGGCATTTTTAGAAAACTGCAATTTATCTACACATTAATGCTGGAACTGCAACAAAATTACAATTTAATAATGATATGAGAAGATGGTAGTAATAGGCCTTTCTGGAACACATCATTGCTTCCAAGAATAATGATTCCAAGCAGGACTATATATATGAATATATGAGACATGAAACCTTGTATACTGATAAGATTTTCATTTTAAGGCTAAGTACTTTAAGAAATTACTTTGCACAGTCCAGAAAATACAAATTGTGGGGGTTTGGCTTCTTCACGTGTAACTCCATGTATGCTATGGTATTGTAGAATGAATTATCTGTAAATTATTCTTTTTTTTCAAGAAATAACACCCACAAGAGTAGCTGCAGGAGGCAGCACATCTCCTGCAGAGCTTGTGTTCAGGCAAAACTAATAAATGTTTTTGGATGTGAGCTGAGATGGAATAGAGCCATGTCTCTTTTCTGTGTAACTTCGAGAAGTCCATCTTCCAGGAACATAGCTCACTGCTATGCTAACAGGTCTGCTACCCACAGGCAGTTGCACTGGGCTTTGCTAAGTGGTTATGCTGCTAGCCTTGCAAGCAATATAAATGCATTTACATGCTGCTGTGCTTGACCCTGTAATTAAGGGTCCAAGCAGAGCAAGCATCAGTGGTTGCCATAGAGTTGTTAACTAGAGTACTGCTTCCAGCTCTGGAGCCCTTAGCACACAAAAGCCATGAACCTGTTGGAGCAGGTCCAGAGGAGGACTACAAAAATTATTTGAGGCTTGAGCCACCTCTATAGTGAGAACATATTGAGAGAACTGGGATTGTTCAGCCTGGAGAAGAGAAAGCTGAAGGGGCACCATACTGAGCCCTTTCAGTACCTAGATGGGGTCTACAAGAAAGACAGAGACAATCTTTTTAGCAAGGCCTGCTGTGGCAGGACAAGGGGCAATGGTTTTAAAATTAAAGACAGATTTAGATTACATACAAGAAAGAAATTGTTCATAGTGAGTGTGATGAAACATTGAAAGAGGCTAATCAGAGAGGTCACAGGTGTTCCATCACTGGGACATTCAAAGTCAGGTTGGTCAGGTGTGGTTGTAGGCCTAAATAGGTCAAAAAAGGCCTGAACATGTCCTGACTTGCCCAGACATGTTCTTCTGCTCTCCCTCCTTCTGCTGATGGGAGAAGCAATCAAGGGAAAGAGGACAAAGAACCTAGAGCCACTGAGTCTAACGACCCTGGCTTGCCCAGACTTGTTTTACTCCTGTTTACATTCTATGGTAAACAAGGTACATGCACTTGGCTTGTGCCTGCCTCATGCAGGCCTATTTTTTTTCCAAATCAGGGTAAAGCAATCCTATGACTTCACCTAATATGGTCAAGCTTGGCTAACTGCCATTCTGATTGGCTATTCTGTGTCCAAAGGCCCATTAGTCACAGGCTGTACTGATAAAAGAGATGAGCAGGTAACGAACATGCTCTGCCATTGTATTTGTGCTTGTCTGCTGCTGCCTGCTGCCATTGTTCTCTGCTTATGGCAGTACTCTGCCTCACTGCCTGTCCTGGTAAGGGTGTGGCAAACACCCTAGAGTTGGTCCAATCCCTGGAGTCTCTCCTCCCCCTCCTGTTCAAGGTCCAGTAGCGGTTGAGGGGCGGGGACACACCACATGGCCCCGGGACCCAGGGAGACCCCGGGCTGCACATATGCGTGGAGTTTTTTGAACCAATTGGTCAGCTAGAGAATGCTGAATACCTATTGGACAGTTTCACGTGCCCCCATAGGGTATTTAGGCAGGGGTCAGCAGCCGTTAGGGGTTCTTCATCACTCTTCTTCTCGCTCTTCCTAGCTCTTCTCCATTCTTCTTTGTCATCTCCCCATCGTGGCTGTGAAGAGCCCAGCCACGTGCAAGGCAGCAGGCAGCAGGCAGCAAAGCATAGCAGCTTTCCAGAGAAGCGGCAAGACTAATCCCCTTCTCTCTCTCTCTTTCTCTCCCTATCCGGGCTAAGTTGGTCTTTTCCCTTCTTCCCCTCGGGTTCGAGACGGAGCGTGGTTTTCCCCTTGCGCCCTCCCAGGTTTGTAGGCACGGCTGGGGTCTATTCTGTTTGTATGCTCTCTGTTTCCTAAATTCTGACTGTTAAACTGTTTTACCTGGCGTTTTGAGCAACTCGTGCGTTTGTTTTCTGCCAACCGGGAATCCAAAGAACCTCAGGGCACCAGGACCCCCCCCTCCACGGGATATCGCACCTAATTAAACGATATCTCGTGACACTGCCTTATTGCCTTCTACAGCATTATGCTTTGCTAAGCTATAAGCTAGCCCTGTTGCATAACAAGCCCTGTGCTCTGGGTTTGTCTAGAAACCACCTGTTTCAAGTTTACCAAGAACAGGTTCCAGATACTTCATATGATTGGCCTGCATAGCCAGTGTGACATTGTGCTAAGACTGCACATTGCAAGACATCCTGCTTACCCTGCCAAGACGAGGAGCCCTGGAAGGCACACACAAATCGTCCAGAGAAATCAGGACCAGGTCAGAGATCGTCTGCCTCCTTTCCCCAGCACCCTGTGAAGTCTGAGAAGAATCAGAGCCTCAGCAACTGACAAGACTTCAACAGAATTCCCTGAAAGTGTTTGGGTACTGCCTGAAGCTGTAGCTAGCCCTGCAAGTTGGGAGATAATTTTTGTGAGTAAATACTTAAAGCTTCTTGTAATTTAACAACTGTCTTCTGCCATAAGCAGAAAGGAACTTCCTTGAATCCGTCTAGTGGACAAGCAGTATATTGATGGCAAGAACCTTCTCTTCCAGTTTAATTGGGTTTAAACGTTTATATTTTTGCTAGTTCCTTTTGCTAGATATTTCTAAACATTCTAATTACCCCTCTGTTACAATAGGTTTCTGAGCAACCTGAGCTAGTTAAAGATGTTCACTGCTGAGAAGCTGGACTAAGTTATCTTTAAAGGTCACTTCCAATCTGAAGCATTCTATGATCCTATGAACCTGCCATCATGGAGATGGAGGACCAGAGAAAAGTGAGGGTTACTTTCTTCAACCCATCTAGAACCATTCTGAGAATCAGAGCAACAGCTGAGCATGAGACTACAATATGCTTCATATGACACAAAGAACATAGTACATCAGGTGGACTAACACAGGTAGCTTTTAATTTTTACATGGTTTATTGCAATGTGCAAAGCCTAATTTTATATTGCAAGGACACAAAGAAGATTTGCCTATCAGGATGCTTTAATTGATCCTTTAGTAAGTGGCCACACAATTTCAGACATTAACATCTGTTTTCCTACTGCCAAGTTGTAAGGTTCTGCCTGAACTTGTGGGTCGTAAAGCCTTCAGGATCATTAGTTAGACTCATCTTTTTTAATGAAAAGGTCCACTGATTTTTGAAAACTGCCAGAAAAGTCAACACTAAAACAGTACAAAACACGATGACCATACTCTTGCAGGAATCTTCTCAGGTATTACACTCACTAACATTCCTTCAGCCCCCTATGCAGGATAGTAAAGATCCTTCATTTTTAAAAGATATTCTGGTTTTGCTGGAGAAGGAACACATAATACATTAACATCTTGTCACCTACAAATACACAGGCTCAACCTCCCATCAGATTCCATTTCCATTTCTATTTAATGTTTTCTTCCTCTCCTTTCAGCACACTGGTACTCAAATTTAGGTTGATTTGACTTTTGGATTTATCAGAATAACTGGAAAAATACTCTAATAAAGATTTTTAAATACATTGGTATTCAAAGTAACATTTTAGCTCTACTGTTGCTATTAAGACTTATTCTAATGAAATGAGACTTGATGCTGAAAACATAATTGAATTAATAATATAACACATGATAAATATATATATATAGTAACATGGTCCTAACATAGAGATCTTTTTTGATCGTATTTCAATCTCATTTGATACAATTACCAGAAGCTGTAAATGATCCTGGGAACCACAGAATTCTCACAGTTTTCTTACTTTCTGCATGAATGGAATAAACATTGCAATACAGAACTCTATAGTAAATACTTTTGATTAATATGATCTATTTAATTAATTTTGTTTCATCTATTCCTTGTTACTCTAGTCACTCTGAGACCCTAATATAGGAGTCCCCACATCATTCCATTAACTACGGATAGAGTCTGGAGGGATTAAGTCAGGAGAAATTGTTTCTCAATCTCTACCTTCCTTTATCATGTAGGGCACTGTATCCATGCATATTCTCATTTCTGGTGGATTGCCCTGGTTCTTAAGATATTCAGTCTACAGCTGCCTTCTCCTCCATAGTGCCTTTGTACGTCTGCACTGCAGAACAAGGCATGTCCTGGGAGGGACAATGAGGACAGCAACCCTTTTCCCACATTGCAGCACTGTTCTTTCCTCTGCCTCTTTCTGGTGACCTCCAACAGTATCTCTCAAAGACAAATCCTAGGATAAGCTTAGAGGCAATTGAACCCCTTGGAGGCAATACTATTAAATCTACCTCAGTGTTGCTTCCCATTGCCTCTCTTATTTCGCTGTCCACAAGCAATCCTTACTCTTCCTCACGCTGGGGCAGCAGGCAGGCTACCTGTACAAGTTATTCCTGGCCATGTTGCAGGCACTTTGAAACAGGGAAAAAAAAAGAAAAAAAAAAAAAGAAAAAAAAAAGGTCTGTGGATAATAGGGTTATCAAATGTGGACACATGGCCTAGTGCTGTGTTATATGGTCATGTGTAGTCTATCACAGAGGTAACTAGGTCAGAAACATGGGGCTTTTGTTAAATTATTTAATTTATTCTTTATTCTTACTCTTTCATTATCACTGCTCCGGAGAGAGAAAATACCTATATATATTAAAAAAAAAAATCCATTTCTACCAGTTAAACATTTCTTAGAACTGGCCTTCAAAAGACAGAAAGTTACCTCAGTGCAATATTACATAAATTACATCATATTTTTCTGTTTCAAAAATAAATGTGCATATGTACTTAGCAAATCAAAACATATTGTCAATGACCAACTTGTCAAAATCACAATTTCCTACAGGCTCTTAGGCTGGTACATTTTTCTACCAAGTTTTATATGCCATCAGTGCATTTGGTGACAGATTTGGGGAGGGTTACAGAGGTTAATATACCTTATGACACTATGTGATTGCTTTGGAACACAGCAATATATCTGCTTTGCCCGTTGCTTAGGTCCTAAGTGCCAACAACATTATTTAAAGCAAGGAGCTGTCATAAGGATTCTGCATCTGTTTTAAATCCTGTACGAGGCAGGAGAATTTTATTTATCAAAGGAAAAAACAACCACTTTTTAAATGTCCACTTTATTCTGTTTCTCCTATTTACATATCAATAAATTAGGATACAGACCAGAATACATATTACTTACATTTTAAATGTAGTAAGATCTGAGATTAGCCTGATTTCTGAAGGGAAGGGATTCAGTAGCTGGTGTTTTACTATTGGTAACATAGGCATCTGCCTCTCATCTCCCCCTGGGCCAGGAAACAGAACTTATTTGCTACATTAATGGAGAAGGAAAAGTAAAAAGAGCAGCAAATGTCGGCAAAAATCTTTAAAAGGTCAGAATGAAACATAAGGTAAGATCCTTCACAGGAGAGAAGAGCAGAGCACTAAGAAATTAATGACCACCTATGAGGAAGTGTCTTAGTATTTCTGCACCAGGGCAACCCCAAGTAGTTTTTACTGTGTTTGCCTGTAAAAACACAGCCATCAACACGTTGTCTTTAGAGACGATGAAAAGCCAGTCTGTGTCCTCTACATAGACTCTGCAGCACTGCCTGGCTGCCAGTGACTATGCACTGTCCCTTAGGCATGGAGACGTAACAGGTTCAGCCTCCTAAAAATCTGCTAGGCGGTTTCCAAGTCATTGTCAGATTCCACTGACAGCAGACCTCAAGGCTCTCCTTACTTGTACTAAGACAAAAAAATATCTGAGATTTACATAGCTTGGCTTTCTAATATCTAATTAGACTTGGAAGCATATCACTTGTAAATATGGACAATATTTGACTAATTTAAAAGCATGTTTTCTGATCAATATTCTTTAGCATATGCTGAGGATTTTTCTTAACGCTGCCTTCAAGCTTTAAAAAGACATAACTCATGCCAAATATTAATGTAGTATAGTGTATAGTAGTAGTATAGTGTAGTCTGTACTAGAACTAGAAGTCTGAAGGATGTTCAGAATTTATCTTTAAAAGACTGGCACTTTTCTACAGCAATTAACTGTCATTTCTACTCACATTATGAAGGAGTCTGGTTCACAGGAATTTTAAAGCAGTCTGAATCCCACAGGATGCCATTAAGGAGCTTGCAGAAGATCTGTCAACAGCTAATCAACACCACTTCACCAATCCACCACTTCAAACTCACTATGCTTACTTGCAAACAACATTGTAATACTAACTGCAGCGTGATAAATCACTAAGAAATGACACCAAAATACCTATCAGTCACAGAAAAATGTAACAGGGGAAAAAAAAANCCGTTTTGTTTTGTTGTGTTGGTTGGTTTTTTTTTTTCTTTTTCCCTCCTCCTTTTGGAAGTGTTTCATCTGCTTTCTGTTAGCACTGAGCACCACCTGCTGGATGATGCCATCTTGTACTAATATCATCCCCGGGGGTGAAGAACAGGTTATTCACACACAGAGGTGCCAGCTGAGTTAGGCAGGTCTTGCCCCCACATACACAGACAACAACGTGTTTAACCCTCTCAACCCTCAAAAAAACGTAGGCGACTGGCATGTGTTACACCATTTATTTCAAAACACATTAAAAACTCTTCTCAGGATGTCAATAGATTGCTTACTGTGGTTAAGCAATACTGCATACTTGTGTATCTGGTGCTAATCCACTCTTACCACTGGATAAGCACTGTCCAGGATATGACTGTGGAAGGATAAGCTCTAGCCCTAATTATCAATGCAGACGTAAAAAACAGGTTTTTAACCTTTCTCACTTGTTTTGGGTTGACTATCCTGCATTGTAATATAGCAGTCAAACTCTGGCATATTTTCTCCTTAGGAAACCACAACCAAATTTCTCCAAAGGTCTTGTTTCACTTGTTTCTGTAGTCACCCATGAAAGACTATGAAAATTATGATAAAAGCTCAATTTAATCTCATTTTGTAGTTCCCAAGATACCTACTTTATATGTCTTACCAACTATGTGCATGTAAATTGTGTGTAAAGTGTTAACACTGGGCTTTATTGGCCATTTCTGGGGGTTTTGTGTTGTTTTTTGTGTTTGGATGGGTTTGGGGTTTCTTTTCGGGAGGGGGTTTGCCCTAATTTTGTGAAGATTAGCTCTATGATAGGCACTGCATGGAAAACATTGAGAAAATATAGCAATGATTTTTTTATCTGTGCTGAGTCACTAATGTATGATTTATGCGCAGCTCAGTACAGTTCAGAGGACTGTACCAGATGTCTTTGAGCACAAAAGTAGTCTTGACAGAGTTACACCTTACAGAGGAAAAAGAAGGAAAACTCACTTCCAGAATTGCCTTTTTCTTTTTGTCATTTCTCTGTGATTTCTCCCCACAAACTGAGCCAAAATGGAAGTGTTACTGAACACAAAAGGCAAGATTAAATTGTGCAGAGGGAAGGAGAAAAAAATAGAGCCTTTCTAGAACCACCTTTGAAAGTGGTTCTATCCAGGTATCTTAAAATTCAGGCCATTTACTCCATGAAAGAGGTGTCAAACAACTCATGTTAGAACAATTTCCATTTCTTATTTTTCCTTTGGTAGAGCTAACAGAGTATTCAGTCTATGATATTTACAGTAAACAAATTCCTTCTACTTTGGATTTTACTGTGAATATATCAAGAGCATAGGATTCCAGATAACAGGATCTGCAAAGGGTAGAGCAAGTGTCACCATTATGAATGCCAAAGTATTTTAGCACTAAAAAGTCCTTCTAATTTCCTTAAATGCTCTGCTTTCTGGAATTTAAGAAAATTGCCTTTCCCCTCCCCACTCCCTTGGTCCCAGCTGTTACACGATTCCAAATTACAATACTAAGGCTTTGATAAGTAAAGAAATATATTGCTGGGGGACAGAATAAAAGACATGGGAAACCATTATAAGCCATTGATATTTTAAAAAACCAAAAAAAAAAAAAAAAAAAAAAAAAAAAAAAAAAAAACCAAAAAACCAAGGAAAAAAAAAA
>VWZI01012492.1:80998-96356 GCA_013396835.1 Psilopogon haemacephalus
AAAAAAAAAAAAAAAACCCAAAAACCCAGGAGTACTAAAGTTGCTAGTGTATTCCAGATGGCACAGTGCTATTGTCACTGTTCTCCAACAAAAATGGAAACAAAACCATTAAGATCTACGACAAGATGGAAGGAGCCAATGCTTTTATTGCCTGAGAAGAATGTCCTTGTAGTTTCTGTCAACATTAAAATACATTCACTGAGATATAATCACAATTGTGGCATAACTGAGGTTGAAATAGATCTTTGGAAGTCATGTAGTCTGACTCTCTACTCATAAATCAGTCCAGCTTTGAAACTAGGAGCCTGCACAAAACTTTGCCAAGCCAAATTTTCTATCTAAGGATGGAGATTTCACAGCCTCTCTGGGCAACATGTAGCAGTGTTTCATCATTTTCATTACAGTAATTGACTTTGTCCTACTACTTAATTGGAATTCTAACTCTGCAGCTTGTGTCCATTGCCTCTAGCATTGAAGGCTGTGCACCTCCAAACAGAATCTGTCTCCATTTGCTCTATAAATACCCATATCTTTTTTTTTTTTTTTTTTTTTTTAAATNTCTTTTTTTTTTTTCTTTTTTTTTAAATGCAGTTTGCATGCTCTTCTTCAGGCTGGATAAACCCCTATCTCCACAAATGTCTTAATGTCACATTCTCCTGACCCCTGCTCATCTTGATGGCCCTCTGCCATACTCACTTCAATTAATTCCTGTCTTATTTGTATGAGGGAGCACAACATTGGACATAGTTTTTCAGACGTAGTCTTAGAAGTACTACACTGAATAGACATCAGCAATCACATGGCTGTTCCTGCTGGCTGTGGTCTTACCAATACAGCTGAGTATGTTCTTAGGTTTGACTGCAATACATACAAGGCAGTTACATACAAACTGAACACCAGTGAGTGCTTTCTTACTGTAATGTAATTGTACTGCTGCGTTGTGTTGTAACTAAATTTCCAGAGAATAACTAGGTAACTGCAGTTATTAGCAAATAATCATATACTTAGCTATTTATTTTTAAAATAATATCTTAATTAAATTATTTAAATTGGAGACTTCCTTCTATGAGCTGTACAGTAAAATGTCATACAGGCAGAGAGCAGCAGACTTTACTGCAGTAGAAGCACACAGCACTTTGCACTTCTGTTTTTAGTTTTATCCAACACTAATGAAGCTTTGTAGATCTCCTACAGGGCAGGTAATTATTACATCCACTATGCAGAAGGGAGGAATTGAAGCATAAATAAGCAACAGAACTAATTTCAAAGTTGCAGTGATGGCCTAAATGATCTCTTACTGAGTGGGAGTTTTAGGAATTATTTAATTAGAGGAGAATTAGGCCAAGGCCAAGTGCTTTTGAAAGTCTCATGCTACCTTTTCTAACACAAGGTCAAGCAGAGAACAGAAGTCAAGAGAAGGTCCTCTAATTACTTCATGTGATCTGATTTATGAGCATGATATGTACACATTCCTCCCCATGTGCCAACAGTCTCATCAGGAGCAACATAGAATTAAAAGGAAAAGGGGGATAAGTTGATTAATTACACAGTTTGGGGGGAGTAGGGGGGCAGAGGGAGTGAGTGGGTGGAAATTAGCCAGATAAATACATGGATATTTTAGTAAACAGATTCTTGAAACCGCTTCAGTGGTGTCTGAGTGGTTTACAGGATGTTGGTGTTCAGGCAGTTTCCATTTAAAAAAACCTCTTTTTCCATAAAACCTATTTTTATCAGGACTACCGCTCGAACTACTCTTGTAACAACATTTTCATAGCATGATTAGATATTTGCTTACTTTCAAATCCTGAAATGTCTTTTAGAAAGGGTAGGTTTGTGGGTTTTTTTTTTTCCTTTTTTAACAGTATAAATATTTTTCACAAGAGATCTAAAATATTCTCCTGGGTGCACGGAGGAATTTTGTTTAATTGTTTTCTTGCACAACATTTCAATAATAATCTACAATGCCTTACGATTAGGAGTGCTGATTATATCGCAACAAATATCGTCAGTCTTTAAAAATGTTGACTGCATGAAAAGATCAGGCAATGGCTACAAAGCTGCCACAAGATGGCACTGTTCTACGCAACCAGATTTATTCTGGGTCCTAAAGCAATAAACAGATTATAAATGCATGCATATGCATGCTTACTAAAATATAACTAATATTAATTATTGAACAGGAAATATTTAAAAGTTAGCTAAATAGAGACTTCAGTATAAATTAAGGTACAACCTCATTCAGCGATGACACATCTCTTCCATTGCTATCAGGAGGCAGAGAGATGTTGGAAGTGAAGACAGCTGGTCTGGTTCAGATTAAGTAAGTACTCACCAATATGACTACCGAGTATTTAAACTTATGTATCTAGTCTTCAGGTTCAGAAAATAATACTTACTTAGTTGCCTTCATAGGTTTCTTGACCTTTTTGCTTCTCTTGGAAAGATATAGTGATCTACACAGATTTATATGGTCAGGAAAAAAAGTACTTTGTAAGATAAAGGAGTGCTATAGCATGGATACCTATGCATTTCTGCAGAATCTGTGTACTGATATTATTCACTGTCCTGAGAAAAAAAATTGTTCAAACTACTCAGGACAGCAGCATGACAGAAAGTACTGTGGTTTTATTCTGGGGAGCAGGAACTTGTTTCATGTTAGGAGAAAGGAGGATCAAAAGAGCTTCTCAGGTACACCCAATAAACTCAGTTTGGTATTGCTAGCTAAAGCTTAAAATAGTTTATGCATATTCAGGCCTAAAATGCCATTTGCCACCCAGCCTGGATTTATGCTTGGGATTGTGCTGACCCAGGTGCAGGACCTTACACTTGGCCTTGTTGAATTTCATGAGGTTGGCCTGGGCCCACCTCTCCAGCCTGTCCAGGTCCCTCTGGATGGATCCCTGCCCTCTAGCAAGTCGACTGTGCCACACAGCTTGGTGTCATCTGCAAACTTGCTGAGGGTGCACTCGATTCCTCTGTCCATGTCACTGACAAAGATGTTAAGCACTGGTCCCAGCACTAAGCCCTGAGGGACACCACTTGTCACAGGTCTCCGGGTGGACATTGTGCCCTTGATCACCACTCTCTGTGTGCAACCATCCAGCCAATTCCTTAAACAGCAGTGCTCCACCCATCATGTCTGTGTTTTTCCAGTTTGATGACCAGGATGTCATGTGGGACAGAGTCAAACACCTTACTCAGGTCCAGGTAGATGACATCAGTTGCCCTTCCCTTGTCCACCACTGCTGTGACTTCATCATAAAAAGACACCAAATTAACCAGGCATGATTTGCCCTTGGTGAAGCCATGCTGGTTACCACCAATCGCCTCTGCTTTGTTTTCCATTTGCCTTAGTAGAGCCTTCAGGAGGATCTGCTCCATGATCTTGCCAGGCACAGAGGTGGTCTGTAATTCCTGGGGTCTCCTTTTTTCCCTTCTTGAAGATAGGTATTATATTTGCCCTTTTCCAGTCAGCAGGAACTTCACCAGTCTGCCATGATCTTTCAAATATGATGCACAGTGGTTTAGCAACTTCACCTGTCAGTTCCCTCAGGACCCATGGGTGGATCTCGTCAGGCCACATGGGCTTGTGTATGTTCAGATTCCTTAGGTGTTCATGAACATGATCTTCAATTATAGTGGGCAGACCTTCCCTCTCCCAGCCCTTACTTTTGCCCTCTGGGACTTGGACATTGTGGTTGGAGCCCTTGCCTTTGAAGTCTGAGGCAAAGAAGTCACTGAGCACCTCAGCCTTATCCATATCCTTTGTCACCAGCTCTTCATTTCCCTTCTGGAAGGGTCCCACATTCTCCCTAGTCCTCCTTTTCTCACTGATACACCTGAAGTTTTTTGTGTTCCCTTTAATGTCCCCAGCCAGATTCAACTCCAGCTGTGCTTTAGCTTTCCTAACCTGATCTCTGGTTGCACGAACAATTTCTTTGTGTTTGTCCCAGGTTACCTGTCCTTGCTTCCACTCTCTGTAGGCTTTCTTCTTCCACCTAAGTGTGTCCAGAAGCCCTCCATTCATCCATGCAGGCCTTCTTGCACTCTTACCTGCCTTTCTCTTTTTTGGGATGCATTGCTCCTGGGCCTGGAGGAGGTGATCCTTGAGCACTGAACAGCTTTCCTGGGCCTCCCTTCCTTCCAGAGTTTTTTCCCATGACAACCTGATAAGGAGGTCTCTGAAGAGATTGAAGTCTGATCTTCTGAAGTCCAGAGCAGTGAGTTTGCTATGCATTTCCTTGATGATCTTAAACTCTACCATTTCATGGTCACTGCAGCCAAGGCTACCCTTCAGCTTCACTTCACTCACCAGCCCCTCCTTGTTGGTGAGGACTAGGTCCAGTACAGCACCTTTTCTTGTGGGTTACTCTATCACTTGGAGGAGGAAGTTATCATCAATGCATTCCAGAAACCTCTTAGATTGCTGGTGCTGTGCTGTGTTGTCCTTCCAACAGATGTCAGGGTGGTTGAAGACCCCCACGAGTATCAGGGCCTGTGAGCGTGAAGCTTCTCCTACGTGTTTGTAAACGGCCTCATCTGCTTCATCTTCCTGATCAGGAGGTCTGTAGCAGACTCCTACTATGATGTTCCATTCCTGTGCCTTCCCTTTAGCCTTTACCCTGTTATGGTTTGTTTTGGCATTGCACATCCCCACGTTGAGCTCCATGGATTCCAGTTTAGCATTGACGTGGAGGGCAACACCCCCACCCCTTTTCCCCTGCCTGTTCCTCCTGAAGAGTCTATAACCATCTATCCCTACGCTCCAATCATGAGATCCATCCCACCACGTCTCAGTGATGCCAATGACATCATAACCGTGGAGACTTGCACATATTTGTAATTCTTCCTGTTTGGTCCCCATGCTCCTTGTGTTAGTGCAGAGGCATTTCAGTTGTGCCTCTATTGGAGCTGATTTACCCACTGTTTTTCCCCTTACTCTGTTCTCTGAACACACTTTCCACAGTCTGTACTTCAACCCTAGGATCCATGCTCAGGCACCTCTGTATCTATCAACCTATCTCTACCCCTCATGTCATCACTACCACATGGATTACCATGTGACATTTCCCTGTTGGCAGCTACTACCTGAAGGGTATCTGGCTCATCTCTGCAAGACTTTGACTACATTATTTTGTCCCCAGCATGCTTCCAGGAAGCAGGTTGAGAGCTCTTACTAGTCCCCCATTGCTCCTACACTGATCTGTCCTCCCATGCCTTGCCACATGGAAGCCTGATTACTTTATTCCTCTCTCCCTTCCTGTTTAAAGCCCTGTCAACTAGCTCTGTAATCTCCTCTGCAAAGACCCTTTTCCCTCTTTGAGAGAAGTGTCTCCTGTTTGGTGTCAACAACCCTGGTGCTGTATAGATCATATCGTGGTCACAGAACCCACATTTGTGATGGTGACACCATACATGGAGCCATGTATTAAAAGACTGCATTCGGCTGCTCAACCCAATGTCTCTGCCATTGGATGGAATAACAGAAGAGAAGATAATTTGTGCCCCTGAGTCTTGTACCACTCATCTCAAGGCCCTGAAGTATTTTTTGATTGTTCTGGGACTACTTGTCATTATTTCTTCTTCTCCTACATGGAAGATCAATAATGGGTAGTAGTCCATAGAGTGTATTAGGCTAGGAATTTTCCTAGCAACATCCCTAACCTGAGCTCCAGGCAGGCAGCACACCTTCCTGTGAGAGGGTTTTGCCTGACATATTGGTCCCCCTGTTCCTCTCAGAAGTGAATTCCCTACAATTATCACTCTCCCTTTTCCCTTTGTTGCACTAGACCTAATTCTTGGGACCGGCTGACATGCCCCAGGCAACTGAGCAGATGGACTTTGCCCTCCATCCTCCTCTGCCCAATCCTCAGTTTCTAGTGACTCGTATCTGTTACACAAGGGCAGCTGGTAAGACTCAGAAGATTGGGAGGGTGCTCACCTGCCTCTGGCTGGGAGGGACCTGCCTCCATTTCCCCTCATCTCCCAGGTCTCCTCCTTTACCCGTTTTATCTGGGTAGCAAAATGGAACTCTCTGTGCAGCCCTCACCTGCTGCCCATCCCTCAGGGATGGTATAGCCTGGCTCCACCAGTCAATTTCCTTTTCACAACCCCATAGACCTTAGTCTCTCAACTTCCTCCTTTAGCCCAGCCACCATAATGCACAGATCACTCACCTGCTCACACTTCACACAGGTTTCATACCCATCACCCTCTATTCCAAATGCTTGAAATATTGACTTTTTCACATTTTTATGCTCCATCTTAAGGTCAATAGAAGCATTTCAAAATTACTGAATAAGTCTACTAGAAATGATCAAAGTTTATGTCACAGAAACAACATTCTACAGCAATAAAGGCATTATAGGAAGGGGCCAAATGCCACATTAAAAAGGTGTGAATTTGGCCATCACACTAAAGCTGATACTATTGAAAATATGGGTGATTCATTTGTTCATTAAACATGCCAGAGTACATACATATTGGAAACAGTCTGGTCTGGTAATATTTGTAGTCATTGCATAATCAATGCAAATGAATATATAAATTAATATACAGGATGATACAAATTAATTATATTGGACAGGCATCTGGGGAAGGTTCAGTGCATCTGCCTTAACTGATAAAGCCTCCTTTACTGACAGTCTTCTCTAAACTGGGTAATCTTGTTGAATAATTGTAAAAATAATTTTTACTTTAAATGATTGCTTAGATGCTATAAAATACTATTTCTTCTTTACAAGTACTGAGTGATAAATTATAGGAATGAGCTTGAATCCAGATTTGGACACATTCAGCTCAATTCCATCTGCTGCTATTTGAGAAATTACATTGGACTTGCAGAAGACTTGTGTTTTTGCAGTGGTTGTTGGTGGTAAGGTATGATGCTCAGGGCATCTCACACACCATTACCTACCTATATGCAGGGGCAAAATAAGCTTAAAGTTTCATTAGCTATAATAACATCTTTAGACACCATGCACACGTACAGACTCCTACAGGTAGGGATCCAGGAATAGGTGTTTTCATCTGGATCTGAATCCCACCCCAAATACACACATGGGTATCTAGGACTGTTGAAAACATTTCAGTGTTTGACCTGGTCCCTAACTGCCATTTCAAAATGGCCTGCACCATCTATCTTCAATTCTTTCAGGCACTCAAGGCATGTCAAGAAGCAGTAGGTGCTTATATATATGAGCAAGTGATTGGAGGATAATTAGTGTTTACAAATTCCTTTATAACACAAAAATGGCTCAGTAAGCACCCAACCCAATAATTTTTTCCTGGCACTGAGTAGCTTTAATATAGAATTCGGTTTTCTTTACTTTTTTTCCCCTTCCTCTTCCTGTGTGAAATATTTTACATAGTCTGGCCTCTGCTGTCAGTTTAAATGGTATTCATCTGACCTATTTTAAACACCTTTATCAGATCAGGTCTCATAGATTAACTTCATAGGCAAGGACACTATAACATACTTCAAGACTGCAATTAAATTAAAGTACATGATCAGATCAGATGTGTGACCATTTCTCTTCACTGTCTATAATATAAGGCTAGCTCAGGTGTAGACATCTGGAGTTTGGTCAGATGAATCATCTAATATGGTATCACTCAGAGACAGAGCTGAAGGGAGGAGTTACATTCCTTCTGAATTGACTTGTTACCAGTGTCTGGGGTTGTTAAAAGCCAGAAAGATTAATCCTACTTGCATGTTTGTATAAAGTATGATTGCAATTTCACATGCTCTTATTATTTATAAGTCTCAACAGAAGAATTTCAAAGAGAAAACAGGCATACGATTATCAGTTTCTGACTGAACATTTTTTGACCACTCAACAATTTTGAACTGCTTTGGACTAAAACAATGCTTTCACAGCATTAGTCTTGAATATATGACACAAAATTTATGGTAGCTTTATGCTTTTTCTGCCATTTTATGGAAAACATGGAAGATCAGCAAGTATTGAGTGCACCATAAGAGGATCAGATAGACAAAGGCTTACATAAAACCAGCAAGGTCCATGTCACACAAAATAATCATTGAAGAGATGAAAACTAATTGCCTTATACTAGAGCAATTATTATTACCATGGATTCATTATATTTTGATATGGCACTAGGAATCCTAAAGCTAAATTTACTATATCCTCTGAACAAAAACTGCCAGTTGAATAAAGGCTTGCAGGTAGGAATATTTTACTAACTATTTGGTTCAGCACAGAAGAATCCCTATCACTGTTGCCTCAGTTCATCAGATCTTCAGTTGTACAAATATAATTCCTTGTGAAATGAGAGTGCTACCAGATCAGTGAAACTATGTGACTTAAAAGGAATTGGTGTAATCTGAATATCTGGCAAACAGGAGAATGAGTCCAAAAGCAGGAATGGGGAGGATGAGTAAGCTTCACTATCAACCTGGCTTTAGTGTCAAGAAAATGCCATGTTTACTACTAGGCAAATAATAACTGCATATGGCTATGTACATCGTATTTCTAAAACTCAAGGGGCTGAACAACTATGTAATGACAGAAAGTCAAAATGCCTTCCTGATGGAATTGAAGACCAAAAAAATCCATAAAGGAGGAAGAAAAAGACATGCAGAACCAGACATCCCTGAACGGAAGTTCTGAAGAATTGTACCAGAGTTCAGATAAGTACCAGCTCTTGAGCAGCCTCAAGATCTAATGCTGGAGGAGATACATACATATCCTTAGCCAAAGAACCGTGAAGCATCTGTAAATTGTTCAGATGGACAATGAGAGAAATCTTTAGAATTTAAATATCACAAAAATACATGTTTTGTTATATATGCAGTAAAATTGTGTTTTATTAGCTTTTATGGCAGTGTTGTTTATCTTTGCTCATATGCCTTCATAATGCTCTCTGGCAAATCCCAGTTGTCAACCTGGTTCCGTTCCCGGTTGCCTAAACTTAGAACTTGCAATAGTTTGACAACACAGCAATGGATCAAACTACAGTTACGGTTAACACCTTGATAGTTCAAGTGAATTGAAAAGAGAGAGATCCAGAAAATTAAGTTTGATAGAATGGAAAGGAAGTGGCATAAATAACCTGTGTTTTGTAGTAGTCAGGGAGGTGTGAGTCTTCATTAGAAGTGATTTTGTGTGGCTTAGGAATGTGGTTTGGCTCTGTTTCTAAAGCACCTCAGTAATTACTGCAGCATGGTCTTTTTGTTGTACCTCCAAGCATTCTGCATAATCTGTAACTATGGTATCTCTGGGAAAGTTATGGATATTTTTCTACTGCCTTGAATTGCACTACCTAGAATTACACCAAAGGAAAAAAAATTAAAAAAAAAAAACACCCAGAAAACAAAACCAAAGAAAGAAAGAAAGAAAGAAAGAAAGAAAGAAAGAAAGAAAGAAAGAGAAAAAAAACCCAACCAAAAAGAACAAATCATAAATAATTTTTTAAAATTACACAAGTATCCCAGTGAAAGACACTCTCTACAAAACGTATCATCTTGAAATAAGCCAGTAGGCTTCCCAGGAATGTTCTTTTACAAATATTGTTGCAGATGGAATGAGCACCTCCTGCAGCCTAACTCTGCTACCATAACTGGTCTGACTTTCTTACACGGCATTCCAATAGGAAAAAAAAAAAAAAAAAGAAAAAGAAAAAAAATAACCCACCACAACATTAACAGACGTGCAATGACTCTTAAGGGTTATACTCATTGACTATGACACAAACATCTAATGTCCCTAGTGTTACTTCCTACAATCAGCACTTTAGTATGTGCAGTCATTATTTATTTTTTCAAATGAAGATCCTATTTCACTAGATCTTTTGTAAGGCCTTTTTAGAACTGGTTACATAGAAGCTGCCAAGACCCATATTTGCCAGTTCTTTGAACAGTTAAGCCTTCTCTCATGTGACCTCTCTGGTCTCAGTCCGGACACCAGCCCTATACTTGGTTATTTTTCTTTTAGTATGCTTATAAACAAAAGCTAACTGAAAGTGTCTACATACAAAGAAGAAAAGCCATACAAGGCTTGATTAAGAACCAATCTGTATGTTAACAAACATCTACAAACATTTCACTTGTGGGAGATCCCATGTAACATCTGAATGCCTAGAGTGCCACATATGGATCTTTGAGGCAAAAAAAGTTATGAAATACCCCACTAGACATTGCAGAACTTCCATAAATGCTTGCCTCTGAAGAAAGTTCAGAACAGACCTGTACTGTAAAGGTTCATTGGATATTTAAATAACTATTAAGAAAAATTATTATAATTTTCCAACATACTCATTGAAGAAGACAGAAATTAGGAGCTTTGTTTTTCTTAGAAAATGTTTGGGTCAAGTCTAGGATGCATTCATTTCCATTAAAATGCCTACTTCTTACAGATGTAGAGTTGTAAAATAATTATAAAAGGGATGGAATTTTGCAGGCCTTGGCCCTGCTGCATCATGACCAAACCTGGTCCCCTACTCTTGGCTCTGGCACTGTGGATCTGTGCAGGGGAAGTGAGAGAACTCTCAACTCTCTCTTCTTCCCCTGTCTGCTTCTCCCTGACACACATCATTTGAAGTGCAGAAATCCCCATGCCTTCCCAAAGTGTCTTCTGCACAAAATGCAAGGGAGAAGTTCAGTACTCCATATCATTTGCATGGGACCTCCAAGGGCAGCCTCAATCACGAGGAGCAGCCAGGCAGGCAGGCAGAGCTCTGCTCTTGTACCTTGCCCTCAGCGTGCATCAGAAAAGTGTTGAAATCTGTGCTCCTTACATGGTTCAAGCAGGGTACTTATTTCTGCTTCCTAAAATGGGCTCCATTTTGCTAAATAAAGGTGTAGATGGTTGATCTAAAATGACAGCAATTTTAAGCAAAGGCTCAAGTCAAGGCTGTAGGAAACACTACTGATGAAGTGTTGAAGTATCTGTGAAATCAATTTGGGATACTGAGAATTTTCCTCCAGGTTAAGCCATCGGATTCCAGCCAGGCCCAATTACAACTTGCACTCATGACAACAGGCATTACCTGTATGTTTTGAGATGACAGCTGCTGTAGACAGGTAAATTTCTAAAATCATGCAACATTTTTGTCAAACACATGGAAAGATTTCTTCTTTCTTTTTCCTTCATTACATGTATTATTGCTATAGCTATGTCATTACTGCTGTTCTTAGGAACTTGTGCAGGCCACCACAGCCATTACACTTTATGGACGTGCACATAGCACAGCACAGTCTTGCTATGTCCAGCTGTGAATGAGAAAACAGGGATGGTGATTTACATTTTTCCTTACTGCATACAGGAAATCTCATTGCAATTAAAACTATCAGGGACTTTCTTCAACCAGGCTCTCCCTTGGCTCCCTAAAATTCCACTCCCAAACTCCATTAAAACTCAATGTGTACAACGTTTTTCTGTGCAAGGTGTATAAAGTATCCCTTGAGAAAAATGGTTTGCGAAGTGAGAGAGGTTTGCCACAGGGTGTCAGGGGTTGGAAGGGACCCAAAGAGATTATCAAGTCCAAGCCCCAAATATTTTGGGGTTTGTTGCACCCCAAAATATTTCTGCATATACACAAACACAGGTTACTTTAAATATGCAAGTATTTCACAAGCAATTTGTGCTCTATCAGCTTATGCTAACATAAAATATACAACTTCATGCTTCATGTTTTCTATAAAAAATGCCTCTCGGTACACCTGTGACTTCACAAACATTGCAGTCTGAAAAAAAACAAACTTATAGAAGACAAAGGTATCTGGCACTGAATTTTCAATGACAAGAATGTATGCACATGTGTTTCCTGCTTGATGTGAGGTTCATATTTACAGGATATGGAAAGTTAGCATGACAAAAGTAATGACTGTGTAGAAGGAAATTCACTTTCATTAACAGGAATCTTATTTACTGTACTGTCACCTCACGTGGTATGCCACACACCATTTCAGATACTGAAGTTCTTTCGGTGAAAACTTCCTGCATAGAGAATGGAAACTTTGACCAAAAAAAAGCAACAATAACAACAAAAAAAAAGTACAGCTGAATTTACCCTGGAAAAAAAAAATCTTGATTAGGTTCTTTCCTCAGACACACCCATTCAGTTCCCATTAACTCCACTGGTCACATATGAAGCTGATCCCGGGTGATGATATTGAATTATTTGGTTTAATAAAAAATTCTTCTGTTTTTTTTTTTTCTTTTAACCCCCTGCATTCCACTTACTAAGAGGCCCATCTGTTTTCAAAACTGTTTCCCAAGTCCTTTTAATTATGGCTGAAGCTTAATTCTTCTGGCAGGAGCTGAGAAAGGATTCCCAGTCAGCAGAAAAACATCCAGAAAGATTGGATGATGATCCTCAGTAGCTATCTATAGGATTATCATGAGACAAAGAAGGATAGGACTATGTTTGCATTCATAAAGTCCCCAAAAAATGGACCCAGAGACCCAGTCACTGAGTTAGAAATGTCATATTCAATCCAGTGGCTGGATTCTCAATGATGAGGGAACTTCAGAGCTGACTGATTCTCTATTTATAGGCAGGCACCACAAGAATAAGTAATTTAAAGGAAATAATTTTCCATTAACTTAACACTACTACAAGCCCTCTGCACTTAAAAACTAGGCTTCACCTAGTTGTAATGCAAAGCACTGAAATGAATACAAAAAATCCCATTAATTGGTGTAAAGATTTTTTTTTGGTTTTTAGGGTTCCTAAAACGATAATGGGAAAAAGTTTTTATTTGGGTGTTACAGGAAATGTCATACCTTTCATTTTTTATTTTAAAGTATCATAGAATCATAGGATGGTTTAGGTTGGAAGAGACCTCAAAGATCATCGAGTTCCAATGCCCTGCCATAGGCAGGGACATCTCCCACTAGAACAGGTCTATAAAAAATTTAGATGCAGATTTCACTCAATATTGTAAACACATGCAACAGCTCTTTTGCAAAGGCTATAACACTAAAATTTAAAAGGACAGAGTTTGCCCACATGAGAAATTATATTCCATGAAGCAAGATTTGACAATAAGTCAGTTCATATAAATGACTGAATTGAGAGTCACAGAACAATATTCTTCTCTGCTCTATGATGCATGAATTTAATTTAGTACAGTGATATGGATCACTGAAAATGACCATTTCCAGGGTTATGGAAGAGCTTGCTGATGATTAGAAATCATAGAGTGCAACTGTACAAAAAGGCTGAGAATCAGTTTAAAGATCTGAAGATTTAGCTTTTAAAAAAAAAGTGTGAATGGCTCACTAGTTACTAAAATAGACCAAGTGTTACAACAGCAATAGCATGTAGATGTTACTTGCGTAATAAAAATATGGGTGGTAACAAATTATATTGCTGTGAAGAGCAGATGAGGAGAGACGCCTACTGAAACCTGCTGCTGCCTTTGAACTTTAAATTTTTGACTTAATAAGCCTTGAGCTTGTTCTGCTTAGTTAAAAGCTGTCACGAAGGGTAGATTTGTTTCACAGCAGAGCTGCTTTATCAAAAATCTTCCGCATTTCCATAAAGTCCTGATTCAGAAGCAGAAGGAGGAGTTACACTGAACTTGACTGCTGACCTGACAGTGAGAATGGAGCTATTGTACCCAGAACTGAATATGCATATCTGTGCTTCTCCTCACTAAGCTTCACACGGCAGTTACCCTTGGAGAGACAGGAACCCTTTAGAGATCTGAAAGTTGCTGACTGTCAGACACTGAAATCCTGAACCAGACCCTGAAATCAGTAGGTTTCATAGCTGTTAAGAGCTTATATTACAACTTCTAATCTTCTCCCTTTTTTCTCCACTTGCTGTAGGGTAATCAATGGACATGTAAGTCATTTGCAGCAGCCCATGTCATCATCTTTGTGCTATTCAGCAAACTGCAAGCTAGATGTGCTCAATTAATACTAAAGATTGTCAGGGAAGCGGAGCTGGAAATGCTTATTTAGTACTGCATGAATTGAACCTGCTTGTTTGAATAAAACACTAATTACTTCACTGACTCTTTTGAACTAAGCCTCCTCTTTATACTCTGCTTCCCTTGGTGGGAAGGAGTCAGTACAGTTCAGTACAGAAGGTGATACAAATTAATGCTTGGCAAGGAAAAACTAACGGCACATTATGCACTGTTCATTGCGTCGCTTTCTTTATTACTGCTGAACTTTCAGGATAAAGAAAATACATCTGTAATCACAGGTCACAGAAAACACACAGAAAGGAAATCCATTCCCTCCTTTTGAAGCTCAGCAAAATGCAGAGCTCTTTTTCTGCATTGCATGCAGTACTAGGAAGATCTGTACCCTTAAAGTCATACCTTTTTTTTTTTTTTCAGCTGAATTTCAGACTCTGTGATAAAGACAGATCCGTTTCTAATTTGGTCTAGTAATGATGTCAAGAAATTATATTTTAGTTGTTTTCTCCTCTGCCATCTTTGAAACAAAGAGGCTTTCTTATCCAGGAAATGTTTTAATGCTTTTTCAATCTTCATCTATGTTATGCTTCTACCTTCATCCTGATATGAGCTATGGCACAGTTAGACATTTTCTTCTTAAGGCTGCACTGAGCTACAGCTCTCAGTTTCATCTTACAGCTCCTTTTAGAA
This sequence comes from Psilopogon haemacephalus, assembly GCA_013396835.1. Lineage (NCBI taxonomy): Eukaryota > Metazoa > Chordata > Aves > Piciformes > Megalaimidae > Psilopogon > Psilopogon haemacephalus. The sequence continues at coordinate 95,586 of VWZI01012492.1, forward strand.
GTGATCTCAGCAGCAATAAGCTATCTCTAGTAAGCAAAGAAATGTGCAAAATGTACTCAAAGACTTAAAGCAGAGCATAAGCTTCACTTACAAGATCTATAAGGAACTCCAAAAAAAAGCATTTTATGAGTGGTATTTGTTTTATGCAAAATTAACTGTTCTACGATTCAATGCTCAGTTATTCCTTCTAACAACTGAATGAACCTAACTTTTGTCATAGGAGAGACACTTTTTGTTGCCACTTATTGATGAGCTAGACAAGACTGTTTTCATATCACGTTGTCAGAGAAATACTTTGTTTTGCATCACAGTGATAAAGCTGAAGTATCTGTACAAGGTAAAACTGCAGGATGTCTAACTACAACTGTTGTAATGCAATGAAACACTCTGACTCTTAAAAGCTTCTTGTCACTGTTTGTAAGTGAGGAGCTCCTCTCCTTAGAAGAAAAGCTCAAGGCAACATCACAGTGGAAGATGATTTTCAGAGCTTTGGGGTGAATGAATCCCAAAAGACATAATGGAGAAAGGGACAGGTTATTAAAGAGGTGGTATTATTGGGTAAAAAGAAGAAAGTGAGATGAAATAAGATATATAGTTCCTATTCAAAGCAACTGATGCGAAAAGAAGGCAAAGATCCGCTGACTATTGTGTATTGCTATTAGGTGGGAACTAACAGCATTCTTCTAAGAGCCATGAGAAAGTTATCAAGACAAGGATGGGCTCTTCAGAGTGATGTTTGGCAGGAGGAGATACAATGCATGTAACACTAAA
>VWZI01012492.1:104469-220027 GCA_013396835.1 Psilopogon haemacephalus
AAAAAAAGGTAAACGGAACATTAAGCTGCTAGCTAGGAATCTCAGGTTCAGTTCTCTATGCTGGTTCAAGTTTTCCATGTGACTGTTCTTCCCACTTGAAAGTGGAGCAGCGCTATTTACTCTTTTTTTTTTTTTTTTTTTTTTTTAAGTTACTTTGAGACTTGTGGATAAAAAATGCAAGCCAGCAGCATAGTGTTCTACTAAGCTGGGTGCTCTAAGGGTAGCTATATCATATACATGCAACAGTTGCAGCTACGGAGCCTTTTAATAGTTTGTCACTAGAATTATTTTCTAACTAGAAAATTCAGAATTTTCAGACCGAAGTGGGCCAATTCAAGGACATCTGGATACTGCCTGTATAAAGGTAAGAATTTAAAGTGTGTAAGTGGTGCTGCTCTGGGACACTTTCTCAATGTGAGTGACAGGCTCAAATCAGCAGCAGAATCGATGTGCTGACAGCTCTACCAGGCCACTTGGCTTCACCGCACTTCAAAACTTGACTTATTCATGAGAATCACACCTCTCAGTGTGGGCACAGGCCCTTCCTTCAATGCATCTGCTCCAGGCAGAATGCAGCTGTGTTGAACTCTCAGGTTCACTGGCACAGTGCTGTAATGGCTTTTGTGGTTGGCGTCATGGCTTCTCATATTTAAAGTGCTCAGCAAGCAAAATCCTGCTATGAACAATTAATCAGGCATTTCTGTGCTGTATTTCAAATACTGCTATTTGTAGGTTTGTTTGTTTGTTTGGGTTTTTTTCTTCCCATAAATGACTATAAGTTGGATGTTGGAGAAGGGGAAAACCAATTGCAGAGTAGCCACTCTCGCAACTTTAACCTTATTTAACCCTCAAAAAAAGCAAGAGGAAGTACTAAGTATTTTCATGAGCTGTGAATATGCTCAGATCTGTTTTTGACGTCTTGAGGAAGTGCTGCCTTCTGCAAAGGCAGAAATGCAAAAAATGTGTTTGCAGCCCTGCTGAACTCAAACATTCACACACATACAGTCGCGTCCCACCTCCTCCCAAAAAAACAGCTCAGCGGCTGGGAGGAGAGGGGATGGGATCTCTGCAAAACGGTGCGGATCTGGGTCAGTGCCGATGTTCCGGGGCTAGGGTGCAGCACGGGTAACAACCACGTTTCCTTGCTCTTTATTTCTAAGCAGGCAGCTCGGACCCTTTCCCGCCCGCCCGCCCGGCTAAGGAGCCTGAGGGTCGTCGCGTAAGCTCTGTGCAGACATGGGNGATCCGAGGGAGCCGCGCCCGCTCGCCCGGGGCCAGCCGCCGGCGAGAGCCACACGCAGCCACCGCGGGGCGGGCTTGGGAGCGTCGCGCTGGGCCGGGCCGCGCCGCGCCTAGGGGGTGTTTTTGAGGCGCGAGGGAGACGGATGGGATGGACGAGGGTCCCTTCAGCGGCAAGCGGCAACGGGCGGCTCAGGTAAGCGGAGGAGTGGCACGGTGGGGCCGGGAACCGCCGCCTGCCCGGGGGCTGCGTGATGGCGAGCTGGCTGAGCCGCTTCTGTCGCTCGTCCCCGCACTGCTCTTCGCATCGACCCCGCGGGGATCGACTCCGCAGCGGGGCGGGGATGGGGCTCTTCAGCCGCTGAGCTTTCTTAAGCCAGAGGGCTTTCCTCGCCTCATTGCCCTCCACCGCGCTGAGCCCTCGCAGCCGGCTTTGTGTCCGCAACTTGGTCCAGGGTCACCCGTCCCTGGTTGGCTCGGGCCGCAGGCGACGAGGTTCCCCGTGCCCCTCTCATCGCCGCCGCGGGGGCGGCTTGGCGGCGGGGCCCGGGTGGACAGGCGGTGGCAGGGAGTCGCCGGGAGACGCAGCCAACTGTTGCCTGGGAAGGCGCCAGCCCCCGACCGTCGCCAGCTCCTGTAGCACTGGGGCGGTGAGCGCTGAGAGGGTTCGCACCGTCTTGGTTACTGATTGCGACTTGAGAGGCATCCCCTCATGGAGATTCTCCGGTTGGCTCTTGCGACAGCCCGAGGAGACTATTCCCTTGGGCACAGGCCCTCCAGCATGGAAATCTGGGTTTTCATTGCCGGCCAGTGAATGCTGAAGCCGCTGTGGCTGAAAAGGAGAGCAGCGCCGGTATGAGGACCTGCCTCCGACTGTAGCCGGGCCCAGGTCAGCCTGGCTTGAGTCTACCACCGGCAGAGGATAGCGATCACACAACGCGTTGCTGTGCTGTACACACAACGCCTGTGGTAGTGAGGGGAGAAGAAGGGATCAAGCTCGCAACTTTGATAACACCGAAAACTTTCGTCTGCCCGGGGCTGTTGGATGTCAAGTGCTTTAAACATGTTATTTCCAAAGGGATGTACCTAGACATGAGATGAAAAACCTGATCTGTGATACTGCATTCTCCTCGTTGTTTGAATCGCTGTCCACGTTGAGATGTGTTACAGTGAACAGAGAACCATGCTTCTCTCTATGCTTCCTATTATTTTCTTCTCTAATTTAATATCAAGACCTTTTAGGTTCAGTTGTATTTATATGGATTTTGTAGCAAGGCCTTGATCATAGGTGATGCTGTTGTGTAAAACTGAATGCTCCAGAATTCATTGGCAACACAGCAAGACTTCTAACTTCATATGTTTCAGTGGTCTTGCTGTTGACTCGATGAGGGTGGTCGTATGTGTTGATTTTCAGCCTGTTCCTGGTAGCATTTGACTGCCATACATCCTGTCTTTGTAATGTTTTTGTTAACCTGCTCCAAAAGGCAGTTTATATAGGTATGGGGAAAAAGTTAGGGAGGACAAGTCTGTTTTAGCTTTGCTTCTCTTTACCATCTGCAAGGCCAAAAAAAGAAAAGGAAAACGACTTTGTGAACTCCTAGGTGAAATGTGGAATGAAATGCTGTCGTGACATGAAGTTGCCTTGTTAGCAGGGAATTTCATATGCTCAACACAGTTCCCCAATTCATATTACATGGGAAAGAACCAAGCTGATTAGTTCCCATTTCTCTATTATGCTAAGCTTTTAAAATTTTTTTACATGTAAGGAAGACTGAGTACTTACTTGTTTTTTTAAGGAATAAACTTGACAATTTCTCATCTTTTGATTCTCAGTTCTACTCTCCTGCGGTACACCTACTCACATACCTCAACAGATCTGAATTAAAAACCAATGATGAAGCCCTGCCACTCATTTCTTAGGGTGAAAGTTTTAATGAAATCATAGATTATTGGAACAGTAGGAAGGGTTGAATTCATTAAAAGCATAAAGAATCCACTAAAAAAATAACATTTTTCAACTTCACTAGTATAGTTTGTTAGCTCCTTAAGGTTTCACTTAAATGTAAACTGGCAAGTCTAAGCAAGGCTTACTGAGTTAGTTATATGGTTTCTTAATGACTGCCCAGTATTTTATTGTATCCTGCTATGTTTGCAGTGATGCTTAATTTTCATCTGCAAACTTATGTTCTTTATTAAAAAACAGAAATTAAACAAACCACAAGTAATTAAAAAGACAATGTATGCCAGTAATTAGAATGAAAAATGCTTAATTAATTCACAAAGGAAAAATGGTGATCATTTTGGATACTGCTACATAGTTACTGTCAGCAGATGTCATTTTTCCCATATAGTTTATTAGTGAGTTTTACAGTGCTGGGTAGATAATTCATTGTTAGCGTGCTTAGCTTGTCTTCATGACATCATTTTTTGACACTGTTTTGTCAGGCTGCTATCCTCAGCAGTATGGTAGTCTCACAAAGACATTGAACATTTGCATGTACAGTATGTCGTAGATTTTTACATGTTATGTGTTACACAAAATAAGATCTTCAAATATGTGTCAAAAATACCATGTGTTACCTATATGAGTAACAGTTCCCATTCCTTAACAGAAATTGTATTTTGTAGGTGTGCAGATACTATATGTAAGACCTTTTTGATCGTACATAAATGTATTTTCAAATATTCTTTTAATTAGAGTTTTTAGAGCAACTGTAAAAGAGATTTATATTTCAGTACTAGGTGCATAATGCATACAGTAGTGCAGGAACATAATTACTTAGTTCACAGTTTACACAAAACAGGAAAATGCTATTCTGTACCCAAAACCTGTGTACAATCCAGACATCACAAGGTCTGTTAAATCCCTTGAGACATGCAGTCTGTCAGGGTGACCTGTAACATCAGAGGACAGAGGAATACGCATATTATTAAAGTATGGTGATTTGAAGGAGCCAAAGGCTCTTAGTGTTCCCTCCGTACTGAATTCAGTATGTATTTGGATCTGTTTCAGTATTATCAATCATTCTTTTAGCAGTGCTTTCTGCTCATGTTATCTAGGAATGCAAAAGAGTAACGTTAAATCTGAGAAAACAGTTTGAGAGGCATAAATTAAAATATTTAATATATGGGGCAACTTGAGAGTTGCAAAAACACAGTCACAAATTTGAATTTTGTTGTTTAAATTAAAATTGTATTAGAAGCTGCTGTGCACTCATGTGAATGATGATAAAGGCAATGTGAATGATGTGAGATGTTCAGGTTCTAACTCTTGTGAAGTACTAAATTTACCATCCTTCTCCTTCCACAGAATTCCAACTCACACTTCCTCTTAAAAAGAAAAATGTGTCTTATTTTGCCTCTTCGTATACTGTTTGATACAAATTCTTGATTTAAACTGGTAGCAGTAGTTGCCTCTCCTGGAATAAATAACAGTGATAGATACAGGACAAATATGACCCAGTGACACATGTGCTTGAAACATTTTTACTTAGTATTGTGAATTTTAAATGTTTAGAAGTAATCTCATGATTAGTATCTTTGTGTTGACGTGAAGTATCAGTCAGACCCTAATTCAGGAATGGTTACTTTCTCATGCTAGTAGCTGAAAATTTATGGTTTGTAAACAGATTACAAAAACAGTGCTTTATGGACTTCTCATTGCTTTTTACAGTTTTTACCTGTCCATGATAATACTTCTGTAGGGCTGTTCAAATAATCAGTTGACTGACTTTCAAAACTAGGATTTCAGTGACTGGCAGTGCAAAAGCTATTTACTAATGCCTAGGTCCAAGGCTTGATTTCTAATGACCTGTGTAGGAAATCTGTGAAGTTTGTAAAAATCTGAAAATGTCATTTTATAGATTCCAGTAGCACTGCAACTTGTGCTATATGTTCCTGTCCCAAGTGCTAGTCTGGTTTGGTTCAAGTCTTAAGTTAATAAGTGTGCTTCACACACAGAATTAACCTGGTTGGAAAAGATCTTTGAGATCATCGAGTCTAACCTATCACCTAACACCTTCTAATTAACTAAAGCATGGCACTAAGTACCTCATCCAGTCTCCCTTTAAACACCTCCAGGGATGGTGACTCTACAGCCTCCAAGGGCAGCCCATTCCAATGGGCAATCACTCTTTCCTGTGAAAAGCTTCTTCCTAACATACGATCTAAACCTGCCCTGGTGTAGTTTGAGACTATGTCCTCTTGTTCTGTCACTGGCTGCCTGGAAGAAGAGACCAACCTCCACCTGGCTATAACCTCCTTTCAGGTAGTTACAGAGAGCAGTAAGATCTCCCCTAAGGCTCCTCTTCTCCAGGCTGAACAACCCCAGCTCCTCAGCCGCTCCTCATAGGGCTTGTGCCTCAGAACTGTTGAAAAGCATCAAAGGGGCATGTGAGCTGTCAAGTGTAGGATAGGGCATAGAGAATACTTGGATTCTGAGTTTTGTCCTGTTTGTGATGAGCTCTGGATGACTGAGTCATATCTGGGCATTGGAGTTCACACAGTTTAGTAGCACTGTGGAGGTGGTTTGGTGTTTTTAAGGAGATGTGTAGACCCAGACTAGGATTTTAGATTAAAGCCATTCTGTACTCTCCTATAGCTCTCTGATAGACATAGGTTTAACTTAAAATTTAAGTAGTTGTTAGAAGCTTTTTATATATATAATTTATGAAATCTGGGCCGGAGAGGGGGGAATCCTTCTCCCTGTTGCATTACAGCCTGAATTCATAAATTATTTGAATGGCCTATTTTACAGTTAGATGCCTCAAAGCTAAGGTTCATGTTCTTAAAACTCATGTCTGAAAGCACCCTGGTGTTTTGCATATTTACTGTGAAGAGAATCAGATGTACAGTGCTTCATTTCTGCATCTGTCCAGAACTGTTACCACCATCACCGTTCTGGAGAGTGCCATCTCTTTCCTTCGTAACTGCTTTTGGCATCCTCAGATAGGAGTATTCCCTCAGGATTTAAAAACCTTGTTTTGCTAAGAAGTAAGTGTAAGCCATTTATGCAAACCTGAGGAAGAAGCATAGGCAATGATGTTTATCTATCCCTCTTCTTATATTTGATTGTGCATTAGTTACATCCCTCACTCATGAATTCTGAAGCTTAATTCTCTGTCCCCTTTTCAGCCTGAAGTAGCGAGCACACATCTCTTTGTTCTCAGGAGAGAGCAACACACAGCAAGTCATAAATTGTCCTTTATTTCACCTGCAACTGTTACTTGTAAAAAACCCAATTAATTAGGCCAGAGGGAAAGTGACTCCTGCCTTGTGATTAAAGCATTTAGGTGAGCAAATCTGATTTCTATGTGTATTTCATTCTTTCATCCAGTAAATATTTTTTCATTTAATAGCTTCAGCAGGAGTAGTTGAGGACAGACCATAGTCTGTGGATTGGGACACTACTCTCACATAAAGAGATGTGGTTGTGAGCCAGCCTCTCAACCTGGAAAAAGCCTACTACCCACTTTTACTTCCTCTGTGGTTACATTCCTGGTGCTTTAAAATGGCTTGGTGATGCTTGGAGCCATGTTTGTGCTTTCTCATCTGAAACTTTTAAAATTGCATGACTCCTTTTCTCATCAGCTTGTGAAAAGGATGACTTTGTATTTTGCTCCTGGGGAGACCTGAGGGTTTTATAACACAGGTACCTTTTGAATTTCCAGGATAGGTGACATTTAAGGTACAGCCTTCACAACTTTGTATCCGATTAGGTTAGATGGCTTCCTGCTTGCTACCCTGGTTACCCTAATTTCCATTGTATGTCCAAATTTATTGCAACCATGTTCAAAATTTTCCTATGAGTCCATTTTCTGTTTCTAATAGTGTAGATTTTGGGGTATGAGAGAGAATTGTGCAAGACTTAGTCTCCTTTCAGGACAGTCTTTGAGATTAGAACACAGTTTGAGCCTGATGTGATTCAGTCACCCAGCATAGGCATCTTGTCTTTGTTGAGATGCTTTATGACAGCCATTGCATGTATGCTTGGCTAGCAGATGAAGCATGGCCAGAAGACCCATGTCATGCTTGGAACAGTACTGAGAAAGTGGGATATTTTAAGATAGCTTGGTACTATTTGCCTCTGCAACTGAACTGAGCCTGGTAGTGTCCTAAGACTGCTGCTGTTTAGTATGGATGTGGTTAGAGTGAGAAGTGGAAGGAAGAGGCCGTTTTCTTGTTTTTCAAAGACCTTTTAAACAAAACCTGCTTTCTGTTTTATTTTCTTTATTATGACTCTGTTCTGTACCTAAACCATCACAATTTTCATTTTGCAGCTGCCCCAGATTAAGTCTGGAAGTTAGCTTGAGTTAATGGCTTTCTGAGAAGAGGGGGAGGAAGTTCATCTTCTGGTTTCTCTCATGCATATTAATAGCAGTGTGGAGCTCTGGGGCAAAAATTCATTACTGTTGGTTGTTAGCTGATACGGAAATGCTGAGTGATGGTGCCACTTAGGGAGCTGAATTGGTTTTAGAGAAGAAGGAAAATTCTCTCTGATCCATATGATCCTATCTCTAGCAAATTGATTCCAGAATTATGTTCAAATGGCCTCCATGAGAAATGTGCAGTGATATTTATTTGGTACAGATGATTTGCTTGTCTTAATTTTTTTGGAGTGGGTTCCTTTAATGCTGGAGAACCTTGGGAAAGGAGGCAATATTGAGGGGAAATTTTTGTAATAATAGTTCTTCACAGTTGTTCAAACCTGTATAGATTTTAGAAGTTTAGGTTGTTAAATATATTACATTTCCAGGAACAGTCTAATTTTATCTTTTATACTTTCTCCACCCACATACACACACTGACTCCTTGTACTGTGTTACTTTGTAATTGCATGGTGTTTTGCTTCAATGATCATCTGTAGACTGTTGGTGACTCCTTCAGATAAAGATTTAATGATACACATCGGCATATTCGGAAACTTCTGGAAATAAGTGTGTAATCATCTTCCTAATAATTGAGGGCAGCAGAGGGCAGAGGAGCTGATATTCTTTAGCCATTTTTCCTGTGTTTTTAATATTAAAGCCTAAATGCTGTGTAGGACTGGAACACTTCCCTCAACCCTCTCACAAGGCTGTGCTGCAGCCGAGCTCTGTAATACCAATTACTGTGGGAATGGTTTGCTGTTCCAAATGAGATCATAATGGGAATGCTGGAAAATCAGTCTCTCTCAAAATGTGTTTCATGCTCTGAATACTTGAGAGATTTTGTTAGAGTGCAATACTTAAGTCTGCAGGGTTTATGTTTTTAATTAGAGAAGGTGTTAAAAATATCCACTTTCTATTTTATATCAACATCTCTTGCATGCAAAAGGAAAATAGAAAACATTTCCTGATCTTGAAATATTCTGGGAATATGTTGCCTGTGGAACTGACAACTTTTTTTTTTTTCCCCCCAAAAGACAGGGGGAGAGTGCACACATTAGCAGCCTTACAAGTATTGATAATCTGCTTGTCCATTTTTATACATGAGACAAAAAATAATTGGGGTCTGACAACTTAATGCTGTTGCTTTACTGACGTTTTGATTCATTATGGCACAGACAGTATCATGTTGTCCTTTACTGAACCAAAAGTAAATCTGCTGAAAAAAAATCCCCTTTTGTTCTGCTGCTGAGGAACACTGTGGGCTGCCAAATCCTGGCAGTCTGAGTCACCACAATCGTAATAAAGTGTTTGTACTTATGTGGTTGCTGTTATTCAGTGTCTTCTAATTTATTCATAAGGCAAAGGGACACCTACAGGCTAAAATACTACTTTTTAAAGAAATATTCCGTGTTTATACTGAAGTAACATTTGTCAAAAGAGAATTAAATACATCCTGATAACACTTTAAGGCTTCCAAGGAAACAAATGGTAGTCTTTAAAAATAAGAGCAATGTGTAAGAGCAATGTCAGACTTAAAAATATGATGGGATTATTTTAAACTCCTTACTGAACTCTTCTGTTTTGGCCATCTGATCTGGCCTGATAATGATCTAATAACCAGGGAGACTGTTTCCTTCCTTAAAAAAAAGAAAAAAAAATAAAGAGAGAGACTCTGACCCTGGAAATGCCTATCTGTATTTTAACTTTGATGCGTGGGCTGTGACCCAGCAAGCATAACTCATGTAATTGAATTCAGTTGTTTTCATGATCACTCCCAAACAAAGCAGGCAAATATTAAGTTGCAGTGTTCAACTTAAGCTCAGAATGCCTGCACATGCACAGCTGAAGAAAAGCAAGGTGGTTCTGAATCAACAATGGGTATCTGTAAAGCTGACAAATGCATTTCTCTGACTCCACAGATGTGTGCAGGTGACTTTGTACACTGTGGTGGTCTGTCTGATGTACCCTGTCACCTGTGCTTGGCCAATATCTGGGAGTTCTTATAAATTCTTGAGCCCATCACCTGGCATGGAAAGGAGATTTTTTTTTCTGTATAATTTTTCAATTCTTCAGCTGTTAACGGGTAGGAGTCCTTACGATTTTATCAGTTATTGAGGCAGAAACAATCATTCTCTATTGATATAAGAACAAGACTTCTGTTCCTTGTTTTGCCTTATACATAGGCAATTCTTTGTGTCAGTTATCTTTCCATAGAGTAGCATTAATGACATTTCCACAGTTTTATTTAAAAAAAAAAAAAATTTGGTAAGGCAGATCATTAGTAGTTTTCTCAGATTTTGTCTTGTTGAGCTGCTGAAGAAAGGGAAGGTGGACTGAGCTGGGTGTGGGTGGTGAGCACTGGGGTGATGTGGAACACATATGGAAATTCATGTGGCAGAAAGTACTATAATATTAATTGCTGCTCTGCATCATAGTATCACTACAGCTGTTTCCCAAGGAAGAGGTTTGCATGCTATTGACAAGACAGTCACACAAAGAAAGATGGTAGATAAGCAAATGCAAATATAGTATGTGCCCTCTATCCTTCAGGTTTTAATACATTCTCTAGTGATGAGTTCAGCGTGAAACACTTGGTGACATCTAATTATATATGCAGTAAATAAATGGTAGTTGATTCATAGTGTTCCTCACTCAGGGTATATATTTTTAATGTGCTGAGGTAGGGATGAGTGAGTAGTAGTGCAGCTCTCAGCTTCTTGATTCATGTGGCAATGCAGTCCTTCTCAGGGTGCTGACTTCCTTTCTCCTTTTTTTTGCCCATAAAAGGAGAAAAGTAGTGCCATATGACTTGCTTTAAGAAGAATCACAAGCAGAGGATCAGGGAGGGGGGAGGTTGTTCAGGTAGCTTTGTTTCTTGAATGTGGTAAAAGGCATTCTGCTTTCCGTGTTTAATGTGATATTACTAACATAGTATGTGGTAGTATTTCCTTCAGCTGACACTGGAAGTAAACATTACATCTTCTAATAGCTTTTATGTGTCTGTGTGGGTGACAGATTCTGATAGGAAGTTGAATATAAATAAATTTGGAAAGCAAATGAAAATCTTAGTTCTCAGGAATTAGGCTTTCCTCCAAACCTGCAGACACTTTTCTGTTGGTGATTAAAAACTGTGTATGATACTCTCCCATCTTGTGCCTGTGACTCTGGGTAGGCATGCCTAGGTTTATTGCTTAATTTTTAACTCCTAAAAAGTTCAATCTCCATTTTCCCAGAAAATAGACTATTCAGGTGATTCTTCAAAGACTAGCCCAGAAATCAGATCTGGACATCTTGGTGCCTTTACATGACTGGAGAAATGCTTGAGCCCACTTACACTACAATTTCACAGTGACTTTGATTGTACAGTAAAGCAGGAGCTGCTTGACTTCCTTTGACCTAATTTTATTAAAAAATTACAGACCTGGTGTGGATCATGTTTTCTCTTCATAGATCAAAGGGACGAAACAGCTCTAAGTAAGTTCCATCCAGCTTCTGCCACAGTGTTCGATGTGGTCCTGATTTGGCATCAGAATGTGCAGCCATCACCACAATGGTCTCAAACTGTCATCTTCAGCTGTGCTGCCTGCTGCTGTCCTGCACGTGCATTCAAAGCTGTCTCTGAGTCAAGGATTCACAGTATTGATCAACTTTGGTTTAGCAAGCCTTGTGTGTTCCCTTTACCTACTGATGCTGTAAAACAAATTGATGTGGAGGCCTGTAAGTCCCTCTTCTTACTCAGTCTAACATGAGACCGTTTAGAAATCAGAGCAGCAAGATCTACTTGTGGAAACCAGACTTCTTTTTTTTTTTTTTTTTGAGTCAAAAGGCAGACTCCAGAAATGGAGTTCTTAGTAATGAGTAATGAGCAGTTATTTCCCAGTGTCGCTCTTTTCTAGTGTCACTGTTGGTGGTTCTGTGAAGAGAATAAAAGGACTATACTAATTCTAGATCTCAAGTAATGTTTTCTTTCAAGGTTTTTTTTAAAAAAATATTTTTCCACGTCAGAAGTAGGATATAGGGCAAGATCTGTGAGAAACAGATGTCTGTCTCATAACACTGTTATCATCATTGGGATTTAGTAAACTTTTACTTCACTTTGTTGTATTGTAGGTTTTCCTTAGTTTTTCTTGGCAGACGTGATAGTGCCTTGTCGGGCTAATTGGAGTGATGATCTGTAGTTGAATGCTGATGTCATTGTTGAGGATGTGTCATTTTTTCAATTTTATGAAAGACAGAAATTGTACCTGTAGTTCAGAACATTATGATTAAAATATTCCCAGGTAAATCAAGGTGTGAGCAGATGGTTATTAGGTGAACTATTAGGTAGACGCACTGGACCAGATTGACAACCAGTACTTCAGCAGCTCAAAATGGTTCAGCAAGGTTTTACATAATAATATACAGTTTTGCCCAAACTGTAGTAAGTTGACCTTGGCTGGACACCAGATACTCTCCAAAGCCACACTATCGTTCTCCAGCCTCCTTCACCCAGAAGTGGACAAGGGAGAGCAAAGGCGTATGGGTTGAGATATGGGGAGAGACATCATTCAGCCATTACCATCAGGGGCAAAACAGACTCAACTGCTCCAGTGTGAGCCCCTTCCATGGCATTTAGGCCTTCAGGAATAGACTGCTTCAACATGGGTTCCTCGTGGGGTCACAAGTTCTGCCAGCAAATTTGCTTGAAGGTGGGTTCCATGCTCCATGAGTCTATACGTTCTTCCAAGATGCAGGTCCAGATGGGCTTCCTACAGGGCCACAGCCTCCTTTAGGTATATACCTGCAATGGCATGAGGTCCTCCACAGGCTGTAGGTGGAGAGCTGCTCTGCTGTTAACATCTGTGATCTGCACAGATACAGCCTGTCTCACCATGGTCTTCATCATGGGCTACAGGGAAATCCCTGCTTTGGCTTCCTCTGTGTGCTGCTCCCTCTCTTTCACTGATGTCTGTGTCTGCAGAGTTGTTTCTCTCACATATTCTTACTCCTCTCTCTGATTACAAACGCACATGATTTTTTCCCCTCTTCTTGGTTATGTTATCCTAGAGGCACTACCATAATCGCTGATGGGCTCAGTCTTGGCCAGCAGCAGGTCCATCTTGCGGCTGACTGGCATTGGCTGTATTGGACATGGGAGGAAGCTTTTAGCAGCTTCACACACAAGCCACCCCTGCTACCAAAACCTTGACTTGCAAACCCAATACGCAGCACCATTACACTTTTAAGACTGCTTCAGTGTAAGCAGAGTAGGGAAAGAAGCATGCAGTGAGACCATCTATTTATGAGAGGGGTGTATGTTTTTGTGCTGTTAGTGTGATTTTTCAGTACTCTGTGACACCACATAATCACGGTTGTTCTTGCTAAGCACAATATTTACATCCACATTTGCACCAAGGTAGTAGTGTTTTCCTTTGGTGAATTCTATACACCTGTGTGGAGTTTACAAAGACTTCTTGCTTGTGTTCCTTTATGTGCAAAATAAGAGTAAATATTTTTGTTTCAGGTTTGCATGAGTTATTTTTAAGTAATCACATTGAGATTTCTGAGAAGAAAAACATTTTTGTCTTCACAGATTTAATTTTTTGAACTATTTTTTAAAAAAATGTTGCTGAAATGCTAGTCTTGTAAAGTTAATTTCTTCCTTGGCCATTACCCCAGTGTGCCTAAAGTTTGGAGAAGCAGAGTCTCAGCTGCTGTGCATTGGGATGCTGTTTCTAGAGTATGCCTGCTTTATACCAGCTAACAGTCAGGCCCAGTGTTCTACTGGCAGCAGTCCAGGCTTCCTGAAATTAAGAAGTCAGCTGCTCATCTTCAGTCTGTCTGAACACACTGAAAAAGTTCAAAACTGAGAGAGTCCAGATTTTCATGTGTGCTTCACATAATACATGTGGAAACACAAGTGCTCAGCTGTTACGTGCTTACTTGGTTCTTTTCTCTTGATATGAAAACAATGTCTACGTGAGGATGTGTTATTGAAGCTAGAAGCTGTAACGCCTGGAAAAGGCAAGATGTTAGTTCTAAAATTCTGCTTATGGAATTAACTTTTTAAAATTCTGTTCTCCTGAAGTGACTGGGTACTGTAATCATGATGCATATTCATAGTAGGAACTAAATAAGGAATGGATGTGGCATGAAACTATACTGTTACATTTTCAGTATTGTTCATGACACAGTTTTGTCCTGTGCCAACTAACAACTCTTCCAGATAATGCCCAAGAATGCTTCTGGGGTTTGGAGAGATGATGGATCATTTCCAAAAGGCTGTTTGGATTTGGCCAGGCTGCTTTGGAGGGATAGGATTTTAGTTGTACAGTCATGAGTTGTACCATTCTTGCTGGTTTCAAGCCCAGCGCATGGCTCTGTGCCCTGATCTGCTTTATTTTCTGACATATATGTGGCCACAGATCCTGCTTTCCAGAAAGCTGGGATTTAGCATTCAGGATTGGTTTTGTGTGCTTGGAAAGGTAGGAAGAAATTTATGAGGAATTATGATTTGGCAATTTAAAGAAAAATTAATAAATTAAATGTAAGCAGATGGCATCTAGTGTCCTCAACCATAGGGTGTATATATATATCCTGGCAGTAGTGTAAAATCGATCCCTGTCCTAAGCTTTGCCTTCTGTAACCTAAAGGAGTAGTAGCAGCCTGCTAGCACAGACCTGAGTTGGCATGATCTTCACGTTTTCCCCAGGGAAATCCCTGTCTTCAGAAGATGATTTAGTCCTTTTCTACTTGTCTAGTTGCTTCATCAAGGTGATTCAAGTCTAACTTTATATTTAGCAAATAAATGTATGGCATGAGTGAGAGTTCTGGCTTTTTGGGTGCTGTTTTTGGGTGTGGTGGGGTTTTTTTGGGTGGTTTTTTTTTTTTTTTTTTTTTTGTTTTGTTTTGTTTTGTTTTTTTTCCTCCTAAGCTGTGTTAATACTATTAGCGTTCTAATGACTTAATGTAGTCTGATCCAACAGACAACTTACAGGTTAACTCTAGTCCTTGGAGTGTTTCCATCTGTCTCACCAGCTCCCCTCTACAGGAGATAAGGAGTTGCTGTGGGGATGGTATAGTCTGCCTGGTGAACTGGCCACATACCCCTCCACCTGCAAGTGGTCAGCTGATCAGCTGCTGGTTCCCATGCAGACAGTGAGAGGCCAGGTCTGGTCTGAGGTTTGAATGAAGAGAGAATCAAAGATTGGGTGAGGCTGCTCTAAGGATGTATTGCTCTGAATTGCCTGTATTACCATCAACATTTCTTGCATCTTTCTGCATAATTCTAAATAGCACCAGCTTCGGTAGTAAAGACTGTAATGAACCTATCCTTTTTTCAGTGATGCATGTTATGCTGCTACTCATTTTTTTGTATCTTAAGTCAAAATACAGATTTGTCATTTCATTTTGGAATGTGTGCTTTTCTTCAAGTAAAGACCTTCTAAACAATGAAATAATATTATGATTGCATAATTAAGATTCAGAGTCTAGTCTCTGACTCACTTCATCTTACTTAACTTCTGTTTCACATTTGAATGACATTATGTGGTGCATTTTGTAATGCAACTTCACTTAAGTCTTTATTTGCAAGTAGAATTAATTTAGCATCTTTGCTATTTACGCTTTGTTGAATACTGATCACACAGTCTTAATTATTTAGTACACAGCAGGAAACTTTCAAAGTAGCAGCTATGTTTTGCCTTAAGTCATGCTGGTTGTGAACTATGACTGCTTGAATTCCTGGGTGGATAATAAGCTTTACTCCCAGCACGTCCCCCAGATTATTACACTGAAGATACCAAACTGACTTCTGTGTTTCATTGTATAAATGCATTATAACTTACTGGATCCTACTACAAAAGTAAAAGAAAATTTTCTTTTCTGCATCAGTATGTGATGGTTTGCCTCCTTGGTGATATTCTTCCCTTAAAGCAGCATTAAGGATTTTGCTAAGGTTGCTAGTGTCTATTTATTTTTGTCCTTTTTAATCATGCTGGTGTTTAAGAAATGCTACCTTTACTTTCTTCCTGACTTTCAGATTCTCCTGAGGAGAAGAGCAGTTGCTTATAAACATGGTTTTTTCACCTCGTGTTTAGGTCAGAGTGTTGTATGGAGAATTCTGATATTTAGTTATTTTATAAAAATGTTGAAGTGCTGTCCATCTTCATTCCTCCTGTCTTTCCTGTGGAAGACTCTGGTATTAATTTTGGACTGTTTATCTCCACTTTTAAAGAAATATTGCTTCTTAAAGGCCCAAAACTGTAAATTTGAAGCTCTTTCAGTCAGAGTACTTAATCTTGTTCCTCTCCTGTGGCACTTTCCTTCCCACTCAGCAGTCTCAGGACTGAGAGAAATGCTTCTTACCTCACTGTCTTACCTCAGTGAAATTGCTGTGTGGCCTGTTACATGCAGTTACTGCTTGCAAAACAAGAAGTGCTTCCTGGCATCTGTTTGTAGTCTTTTTTTTTAACACCCATTTCATTCCTCTTCATATTAACAATATGAATTGGACTGGTACTGTTCCTGTATCACATTTGAGATGGGGTTTAGTTTGATTTTAGTGTAGACTAGGATAAGTTTTATTAAAAAATTAAAAAGCAAACTTCTAGAATGTACTGTGTGTTTTGTTCAAAATCTAATCCAGGCTAGCTACTACTTAAGTTGTGCTTACAGTACACACTGTATTAGTTGCAAAGTTTTTGGAATTTCATGGTTCACTTGAACAGGAGATGCTCCTTGATAATTCTGGGGTTTTGTTTCCAAAACATATTTTTTGTATATAATGTGTCTCAGCTGTTGTAGTAACTGTACTGTAGTCTACTTCCCAGCCATCATCTGTAAGCCATTTGTGAGTATATTTTGCACCTGCTACATGAGAGCTTATTGTTGCCAGCGCTATTAATTTTCTCCAAATAAGCCAAGTTACGTAACAGAACAAACTAGTCTAACATAAAAATTCAGAAATTACTAATATAATTCAAGAAAGTTCTAGTTTACTTTTGTTTTGCTCTATGTTAGAGCTCAGTATTTTTAATTACCTCTCTAGGTTATGTATTCTGATGAGCATACTGTTTTATAAAATAATTCCGTTGTTTTGTTTTGCAATTAAAAAAAAAATCTAAAGCTTATACAAATTATATTTTATCTTCTGTTCTTGCATCTAATTCACAACTTTTATGCTATTTCATGTTGTGTAGCAATCTTTTTATTCCATAGAGTTTTAGTCTGGATTTTTTTTTATGCCCCATTTGTGATGAGTTTAAAGGTTTCTGGCAATTTTTAACCATAATTAAACTTGTAAGCCTTGTCCTACAATTGATTTCCTGAAAATATTTGTGTTCAAATAGTTCTGTAGAAGTTGACGTCTCCTGTGCATTTCAAAAGAATGAAGTAGTTGTTCACTCTCAAATTATCACAGAGTCACAGAAACATCCAGGTTGGAAAAGACCCTCAGGATCACCAAGTCCAACCTGTAACTGTACAAGATTCACCTTAAACCATATCCCTAAGCACCACATCCAATACTTAATGCTTACATAAAAAAGCAGAAATTCAATACCTTTTTTCCTCTTTTTGAGATATGTTTTGTTCCTGTTTTCTCTCACATGATAATGGGTAATGAATTCAATTAAACTGTGTTGTCTGTTGCTTGAGTGACCAAAAAGATGGTCTTTTCACATTGATGAACTTCTGGAATGGCTCAAATAAATGGATCAGGTCATAGATCAGATAAATACAGTTCTGCAGACGTCTGCTTTGGTATGAGCTATTTAATTGGTGAATTAATATGTTTAAGGTATTTGTTAGCTAAATACTTTGCTCCCATTTCTTAAACTGACCCAGGGCCTTTTTTCATGTTGTGACATTCATTCAAAGCCAACTGATGTTATGTCAGCAGTCCATGCTAGACTTGCCCTTTCCAAGCTAAATTCCATCTTTCTGTTTCTGATGATCATCTAAATGTTGTGGTCCTCTTTATAGTGTTGCCATTTCTGTTCTTTCAAGTCTGCTTTTTACACCTGTAATCCTTTCCCATGATTTTCATCTGGTTTGTTCTACCACCTTCACTTTTCCCCATTCCTTGTAGTAAATCTGCTTTGGTTTCTATTGAACATGACTCTTGCTGTGTTGTTCCTTAACCACTCTTTCTGTTTAACCTTAATTACATGAAGCTTGGAGAATACCTAAACACTTAGTAGCTGGGGAGTTAACATGTTCTGAGATAAGTGGGATACCCTCGCTGGAATTTTCTCATGGATGCTCATTTAATCAGACTTGTCAGTTTTGTTGTTGTTAGGTCAAAAGGCAAGGGTCATGTTTTCATATGCCTTTAACCAGTAAGTGCTGTAGAAAACTGTGGTATCTACTGCTGATTTTTGCAAGCCAGTGGGGGGGGAGGGTCAAAAGTTGACCCTTCCTATGTCACTGTTCTGTCAGAAATAGTGGTTTTCTGGATTTTGTGATTTGCTTCTGCTTCTTTCCCAGTCCGGAAGTGCTCCTGCTTTGCTTGTTTACTGATGCTTCCTTCTCAGATTCTTTCCCATCTAGGCTGCATCACTCTTCGGAGCTAACCAAGCATCCTAAACGCAATCAGCATAGTCCACAATACTGATGCCCTGTTCTATGAGATTAATTGACCTATTGCTCTTGGGCGTACTGCACAACAGAAGATAGCTTGCAGCAGTACTCATTGCTTTAAAAAATAGGGAGGGAGTTACTACATTTTGAAGGCATTCAAGAATGTTTCTTGATTTTTTACATAGTAATTAAAGCAGTTTCATTAATACTATTTTTTTTAAACAAATTTTAAAATTCACAGATTGCAGCCTCAATCTAATTATTGGGAAGGCTTTGGATCATCTTCAACAAGGTAAGAGTCAACTCTGGTACTTTCTGTCTCGCACAGAGCAGCTGTCTAGCAGATTTGAATGTCATAAATGTTAAGTGAATACTCAGACTCTCTTGAATAGCCTGTTATATAGGTTTGCTGTTTCACCTAACTGATGCTTTCAAATGCTATCCAGGCATGATATTCTCACCTCAAGGTTTTTATTTGTTTGCTTTTCTTATTATAGAACATTAACTGAGAATTGTTCTTCCCATGTACTATTTTCATTTACTCCACTGTTTGTTTTGAATCATTTCACTGTTATTGTTCTGGTCTGTGGAAACCCTTGGGACAGAACTGTCTTAGCCAGAGAATGGGATTTGTTCTCATCCCTTATGAAGACATAGTTTTGTGAATTTTTAAATTTTTTTTTTAAAGGCATTCTACCATCATTTTTTATTTCTTTATAAATCTTGCCAAGGTTCTAAACGCCCTCCATTACTAGAGAACTGGGGGGAATTTGCAGCCAGCAGCAAAATAAAGCAATGATGAAAATAGACTTCTTTTCCTCTAGAGAAAGGGAGTTCCCTGACCAGCTAGTAATTGGTACAAAGGTTTGTTTACACAGAGGAGCTATTCCTAATTAGTTCCCTATGTGGGTGCTCTACTTGGGAAATTAGTGTTACATTCTAATTTAATTCAATCTGCTTTTATAATGAATTGCTATAATTTGCTGTAAGAAATGTATTTTTAGGGGGAAAAAAATAGTTGCACCACACCATCCCTGAGGTTCAAAAGAGAATTCCTCTTTAGGGCAGCAATCAAACACTGTTACTGTTTTGAAATTAAATTGACATTATAATCAGTCATATTTTTATACATATAACTGCAGAAACACAACTACATGTTTTTCAAAGTCAAAACATAGTTCAGCTGATTTATTGAACTGATGACTTGACTTCTGTGTTTCCATAGTCATAACGATAGTAAACTAGAACATTTGGGAAGAGTGTAGAGTTACATTAGCATTGTTGAGGTTATGGATGAAATAGAAGTTCACTTCCAACATTTTCCATAGCGTGTTTCTTTTTCTTAAGTCAGCTTTGCTCTGGGAACAAACTTTCTTCTCTGTAAAACTCACATAAGAATAGCTGTCACTATAGATCCTTATGAAGGATCTGGTCCCTGCTGTCAGATGGCCCCCACAAATTAAATGACCACTATTAAGCATTTACATTACATTCTTTTTTACAGTAGTTTGAAAAGATTGGAAAATTAATTTCTGAAGTTAGAATCACTTTAACAAGCCTTTCATTGTAAATATTGGTCAAAATAAATAACACTTTTATAATAAATTGCTATATGTTTTAGAAGTGTACTTGCATTTTCATTGTTTACTTAGTATTTATTTTATTTCTTAGTAGAATGCATACCAGTACTGTTGAATATTACTTTTCTCTCACTGTACCAGCCCTGGCAACAGCTCGTTATAAAATCCAAATTCAATTGAATTTGTTCTGCAGAATTATATAGGATAAAATTTAGTGTAAGTACCTGATCATTTTAAACCAGCAGCATTTTTGAGTGGTGTTACTTAAATTTTTAGATGTTACAAATTCCACTTTGAAATCACCATTGTCAATGGATTTTCCTTTTTAAGCTAGACAGTTTCATATGGCAATTGAGAGAGTTTTCCAGAAAAGCACAGTGATCCTGAAGTGTAATCTTCAGTGTTTCTTTCCTGACAGACAGACATTGGGTGTTTAGCATCACATCCTTGGATTTTTGAATGTGAATTTGAACTACTTTATTTCTAGGTAAGACATAACCAAGATTTTGTGTTTAGTACCTTGTTTGTTTTATACATGAATTGTGAGTGCAATATGCTGGACTTTACTTTGTACAAAGTGTTTATGTCTTTGTTGAATGAGTCTAATGTTATTTGAGATTTTAAATAATAACAGTTCAGTTGTCCTATTTTTTTTATATTGCCTGAAAGAAACTACACCAGCAACTTTGCATGACCTATATCTACGTATGAGATTTAATTTTATGGTCGGGTACATATTTCATTTGCTAACTTGTTTTCATTGGGAGCGATAGTTCAGTTCTGCCTGCCCCATCTCTTAAATAAACACCTGCATTCATCCAGGATGTGGTTATTTAGGGAATTTACTGCTGAAGGTCTACTGGACTGCAAAGACTTCTTGGAGGATTAATTTCTGTCAGCTTAGACCTCTGTATCAGCTCACTGTGAACAAGTATTGGTGTCAATGCAAGGAAACCATTGCCAGTACTTGCAGCAACAAATTGTTGGCTTCAGGTTTCTCACTTGTCTCTGTTCTGAAAGATTTGATACACGAGGAAGACTACAAAGGAGTTGTGAACAGCTTCAACCTTCAGTTTCTGATGAGAAAGCAGAGGGTAATAGAGAAGAGCTAGAAGCTGTTGATCTGTAGATGTGATTACAAGAGAAATCTGTCACTGAAGATTACCACCTTCTTAAATATTGGAGGTTTGGCCTCTAGCATTTGGCTACTCATATTTACTGCATAGACTATAGGGAACAGAAGGGAGCTCTCACTGTTGCACTTTACACATGACTGAGTTGCGGTCAGCATTGTGCTAAGGCTCCAGGACTACAAGCTACAAACAGTGCTTCAGGTGGTTCTGATCCAACATGCTGCTGTTTGCCAGCCCTTTCTCGACTGCTGGGAAACACAAAGCAGACATGACATTTGAGCTAGGCCACTGCAGCATGTAATGCTTGGAGTCTGAAAGGGAAGAGTATCTTAATTTATTGTGGGAAGTATCTGAGATGCTACTGTTCATCACCTGGTTTCTTGGAGCAATCAAGTATGGAGAGTACTGTTTAAAGTAGCCCTACTTCAGTAACAATGAATGCTGTCCTTAAGTCAGTTGCCCTGAGAAGCATCCAACAAATATTTGCGTAGATGACCACAAAAACTTCAACTTTTGCAGGTGAAAACAAGCCCAACATGGCAGCAGGCTGACTGGTTTTCTACCAAAGCAGGTCTGCAGTACTATAGTAAATCCAGGGATTCTAGTGGAAGTCTATCAAAGTGAACATCTTTGCTAATTATGTGGGTGTTTGTTCAAAAGAAATAAAGCTGGCGCTGAGGTGTTTGGAAGGTATAGAGATTCATTAACGGCTACAAAAGATTCTGGTGCAGGTGCAACCACCGTAGTTGAAAGACAGCAGTATTCCTGTTTAATTTCACTGGATGGGTGAATTCGGTGTAGTGGAAGGAAACTGACTAAGATTAAAGGTAATAATCATAGCTTTGACAGTTTTCTGCAGTGCAGGAAATTCTTCTCTACCTTGCAAACTAAGAATGCAATACTTGTAAGGACTGTATACTTAACCAGTGAAGCTGGTTTGTGTATATGGGGTTATTTTACACTATTTTTTCTATAAAACGTCTTCAAGCCCTCTGTTTTGTTACAGTCATATGGAATTTAAAATAGGGAATATGTATATCATAAACATCAGGTTTTTCAAAGATAGCATTTAAACTAAAACTTAAGGCCATTTCTACTCTTTAATTAAGGATGATCTGTGTGAGCTGAAGAATCTCAAAAATGAGAGTTCTTCATAAGCCTGTCTACCCTAGTGGCAGGGCAGTGGGATGAGCTGAAGGGGAGGTCATAGAGACAGGACAAGTAGAGTGAAAAGGAAGAATAGAAGGAAAACTGGTAGAAATTAAGACAAATTAACATGTCAGAGGAAGTAGTTAATTATGAAAAACAAATTGTGTGAATAGATCAAATAGAAAATTGTTAAGTTATAGATCCTTTTAAATTTAGTTCACAGAAAGTTAACATTCCTGTTGGCAGGAAAGAATAAACTAGGAGGAATTACAACTGGTAGGAAACATTTGTAGTAGTGGGATGTTTTGCCTAATAAATTTTGTGGGATGTTTTGCCTAATAAATTTTTCAAGTCCTAACTGTTTGCTATTTGTGACCTTCTACAGATACTAAGAAAAAATATTTTTGCAAAGTGAAAAATTAAATATGCCTTTAATTACCTTAAAGATTGACTATTTCAGAAGACTAAAGCTAAATACAGACTGTAGAAGCACCTAAACAATTGTCTGCTAGAAGAAAAGGTTCTGAAAATAAAATCTTAATGTGACAGTGACATGCCTATAGTAATTTCTGAGTAATACAGCAGAAAATTCCTTGTGCTTATAGTTGTGAGCTGTTTGAGCTGAAAGACTTAGGTGGTAACATTTTTAATTTCTTTTACTGTAAAGAAAAAGATTGAATCTTATAGACTTTGATCATTATCTCTTACAACTGTTCTGATAATTGTGACATGAAACATTATTCGTATAACTGCAGAGATACTAATGCATGTATAGTGATATTAATGTTTTTTAAATGACCTTGGAGGCAAGAGAGCATGGAATAAAGTAAACTAATCTCCATTTTCAATTTCCTGTTTTCTAAGAATATTTAGGAAAGTTTCTTAATTAAGTAATATGAGATAGTAAGTATAGGTTGAACTATGGTGATATTATTCAAGTCTTTGGATGGTAGGTTTATTCTTATGATAGTAGGCATCATTTTCTACCAAAATGAGTGTGAGATGTTAAGATGAAGTTAGCAATGCAGGGAGAGCAACATCAAACGTTTAACTTATTCAGACCAATTATGCTGGATGCCTAGGGTAAATTTAGAAGCTTCACTAGCTGCATAGGAGTCTGGGCTGATGCTCAGTGCCAGAATTAATATCTAAAGCTGTGGAACCTCAAACCATGATAACTTCTAACTTTCTAGCTACCTTGATAAAATGAGGAGCAACATAGTCATAGAACTTCAGAATGCATTTTAGACTTTATTTATTTATTTATTTATTTTAAAAGGGAATGATCCAAAGTTCAGAAACCAGATACTGCTTCACATCTGTTACTGTGCAGTCTTTGAGAGATAGGGTTTTCTTATGTTCACAGAATATCTTGTGTGTGCTGTACCATTACAAGGAGTACCATGTAATGAAGTTTTCAACACAGATTACTAGTTAATTCACTGACAGGTGTTGTACAGATATAATACATAAACGTGCTTCAGGGAGAAATCTGAAGAAAGGTACTGTGGTAACTGTAGCTGGTTGTCTTGTGTTACTGGCCAGATGTATTTTCCAAAGAAACAGGCACACTCACAATCTGGAATTCATCTGATTTTGGTCTATAGTGATAGACTGTGACTCAGTGAGAGCCTAAAATTAAAATGTTTCTGCTGAATTTTGCATTTGATGGTTTTCTCCAGCAGGTGTTAATGATGAGATGTTTGCTAATTTACAGCAGTGGAACTTCACAAAGTTCTTGAAATGAAGGGTAGAATTTTTGACGCACACACTATTGGCATGTCCTGAGTCAAAGACTGTAATTTTTCACCTATAGCAAAAAATAATGCTTTGTATTTTTATTTTTTAAACAAAACTCAACTCCTTCAAACAATATTTTTCTTTCCTGGAAAAAAAGCCTTTTTTTTTCCTGCAATGTTCACCTTCATTAACACAATTTGCTGACTGCTTCCTCAGCTGCAGTTCTTCCTACACTCAGAGGTCAGAAAAGAGCAAGATCAACAAGCCACACATCTGACTGTCTCTCTTCCCAACTGGAACAAAGAAACAATGTTTTTAATGGCTTTCTGAGTTAATTGTAAACAATTTGGTTTTGGAGTCACTGACTTGCAGCAAATGTTTGTCGTAGGCGGATGCAGGGAAAAAGGACTGTGTTCTAATGCGATTCCTCTGTGGCCAGCAAGGGAAAAAATGTCACTCTAGAATTTTAATGCAGAAATATCTTGACCCTTGTAGTGTTGAAGTTTGCTCACAATTTTGAGTGCACGTACAGGACATTTCACAAGCTTAAAATACATGCTTTGGCGAGGCAGAGAGACAGAAGTAGTTGCTCATTTGATTTTCCTATGCTCTTACATACAGTAAGAGTGATTTCCCCCCTCTCTTAATTTTCTGTAGCTGTTCGTGTATGAACAAACTGACAGTGATAAAGGACCACAGACAAAAGCAGGAATAAGAGTGGTGTTATTTTTAGATGAGAGCTCTGTTCTAATACATTTTCCTGTATTTATACTGTTTCTAAATGCATTTTTCCAGTAAATATTTCTCTATAAACTATATTTACAGTCATTAATCCTTAAGTAATATTTTGAAAACTAATACTTAAATAATTAGTGAAACATATTACCTATTTTTCCAATTATTGGATTTTTTAAAATACCCTGTAATACCAGGTAGCATGAGTTTATCTAATCTGTAATATTTACTTTTTTTGGAAGTGTTTTATCTAAAGTAAAGTAAGCATCTGCTGTGACGTTTGATATTTTCACACTTCACAACAGAACATACTAGACTTCTTGGTCTGCAGCACTCCTGAAACCTCAGCTACTTTTAAAATGACTCATTATACCTTTACATGCCTAATTTGAGTTCCTGTTACTCCAGTATTTTGGTTGTTTATTTAATCTGTGTGTCACAATATTTTGATTTTTAACCTGACCATCCTGCTAATACTATATTTGCAAATGTCTTGATGTGAAAAGTAAATGGTTTACTAATACATTAATACATTCAACTGTTTGGAATTATGCCTAAACTTATGGCAAACTTTAATATAATTAATCATTCAAAGAAAATGTTTCCCATCAGTTTGTTTGTAGGAGGTAAAGTGCACTTCACTACAATTATTTTTTCTCAAATTTAGATGCTTGGGTTGATAATGCCACTTAGTGGATAACAGCCTTAACTGCAGCCTCTTTTCAAAACCAACTTGGGTGGCAGGCAGCCACCATTTATATCAGAGTTTTCTTCCTGCCTAGAATATGCTGATCATTATCAACCCCATTTTAGGAAGATGTTAGCCAATTCATGTTAGAATAATTTATTATAAAATTTTAAACTTCTTATAGAAAAAATAAAGATCTTCCTATTTGAATTTTTAATTTCACTAGGAAGATTAAACAGCAGTCTTGGTGTTCTTGCACTGGTTCTTTAGGTTAATGAAATGTGTGCTGATGACTTTGGTGATTTGGGCAATGCTTTGTTGTAGTCCTTGTGGTTGGAAGATTGGTGACTGGGCAAACTGAACTTGAACAAGCCAATTCTTTTAAGAACTCAATGAGGAGGGCCTGGTTGAAAGTAGTTAGCGCCTGTTCTTGGGTGGCAGTGTGGAAGACATACACAAAAGTGGAGTGTAGGACTGGATTGAGTTCTGCTTTAGTTGAACTTTTGTATACTTCAAATAATTTTATTTTGGAAGATCATAAAGGTTAGATAGACACCAGATGTCTATTCCACTACTATTGTGTACAATTATTAGTGCTTGAGTATATTCTTTTTGTGTATATATGTATATTCTAATATCAGTGTGTCAAAAAAGAATACACGTTCTATTGTAAAACAATATTACACTGTGCAATTTATTGGCATAGGGTTTTTTTAATGAAAAAGGCTTTTCTGCTCTTGAAACATACTCTTCTTTCGATCTTTCCCTTCCTTTTCAGCCTTTAAAGTGTGTTATTTGAACTTTTTTTCCCTAAGAAAATTTACTTCCTATCAATGCAGGCAATCTTCAGTCACTGAGCATTTTTTCCCTTGATCTCTCAGGCTTTTCTGAAGTTATCTCTTACGCTACTTTTATTAGTAAATCAGTTCAATAAATTGCAGCTAAAGCAATTACTGGCTCAGAGAAGGAAGAAAACATAATTCAGTTGCCAAGCATGTTTCAGTCTTTCAGACTAAAAGACAGTACAAAGACTTATGTTGGTTTAAGTGGCAATATTTTTCAGAAAACCTTTAAATTATATTTGTTTATAATGAAATTGGGAATACTGAGGAGTTGTTCTGCCTCATCCCATCCTCTAAAGAACTGACATCATCTAAGCCACAAAAGGAATCCAAATTTTATGACTCCCATTAGTGCTGAAATCACACTGATGTGCTTCTTCCTTGTACCGCTGTATGCTGTGCTGTTGTACAAGTGCTTGTGTCTTCATACATAGAGTAGGTAGCTTTGAATCAGCAAACAGAAAACTCTAGTTAAGGAAGTTATTTTACTCTCAGTTTTGTTGCAATTCTGATCTTTTCCCTCTAGCAAGCAACTGAATCAGGTTTTGGTTAAAAGCACTCATTTCCAAGTCTATGTTCACATGCTTATACCTGCAGTATATTTGTGTATGTGCATCTCTAGTTTTTCACACAATATAAATTTTACAGCAAGGTTCTAAAGTAGTTTTAGGTTAACTGTTTAAATAGTTGTTTATGATTTGACATTTTCTTTAGAAACTAATGTTGCCTTCATAATTGTGTATTTTACGTGTGATTTATGTCGCCTCGTAAGTGTGAATGGAGAGTCAGTTACAATTTAAAATTAAACAAGGTTCTTAGGTCCTTTTTATGCAAAAATAAAACTTACTAAATTTTGCTCTACACCTGAACATGGTGTCTTTTTATAGTTTCTAGTTCTAAAAGGTGCAGTTTGCCTTTGGAACAAGAGTATTCAACACAGGCAGTAAGAATCTTTTGGATGTGACACTCTCCATGTCAGCTTTTCAGATGAGTTAGCCAATTTTTCTGCATTGTGGACTGCTGCCCCTGTGCTTTGTGTCACAAGCTCAGCGCGGGGCCGGGGGCTCAGCAGGGGGTGTCATAAGCGGCGGCAGCGGCCCCATGGCAGCAGAGGGCGCCCGCGCCCCACTCACCGGCGCGGCCTTGCGGGCAGAGCGCTGCGCTGCGGGCTTGGCTGCGGGCTTGGCTGCGGGCTTGGCTGCGGGCTTGGCGGGGCTGCTTCGCAGGAAATCCACCCCGCAGCACTGTGGGGTTGTCAAAACAACCGTATAATGTCCGCTTTTGTGTCTGTGTTTAACGTCGTTCTCAGGATTTAACAATGCTCGTGTTTTCTTTATATAATGGGCCTCTGTGGGCTTGTGCATCTCGTAATGAGGAAGGGAGCATAACTGGGCTTGTGATGAAACTTACTCCAAATTTGTCAATTGGTTAAAAATAGATCTTATAGCAAAGTAGAAGTGGGATATGAAGTCGCTACTGTTCATCAAGTTTGTCATCTTAATAGAAAGGTACTGTGCAAATTTCACTGATAAATTAGGAATAGCTTCCGGTAGTGTTTTGAATTAATCAGTGGAGCCTGTTAGGGTCAGGATGTTATTTTGATTTCAATTTACAAAAAAAAAAAATCTAGCTTTTCGTTAAAAGGATGGTTTTAATTCAGCACCATCTACAATGCACCTTCCTTATTTGTCATCTTACGCAAGTTCCAGACATGTTAATATACCAAAAAAAAGAATTTTTACCAGCTGAGTGTTGAGGCACAAAAGCCTTTTATGCCATTCTGTATAAGTAACATACATTATTTAAAGAGAAGTTTACTAAGGATGCGTTTCTTAAAGTATTAGTAAAAATTCAAAATAAGGAATATAGTTACATTGTTCCAAAGGGTAATGTGCTTACATATTAACTAAATGCAATTGTCAAGGTAGGCTGCTTTGCAGAAAAATGCCATGGACCCCATTCACCGCTATACATTTTAATGAGTTGGGTATAACACAAAAAGAATTAATAAAGTATTATCAGAAGAGATAAAAAGATTACACAAAGCTAATTAATAAAAAGGTAGTGTTTTACTGAAATTTATAGTTTTCTTTACCTTCTGCATTATTACAGGTTAGATTAGTGTTTTGAAGATCTGTTCTTGTTCAATGTTCAGTATGCTTGAACACAAGAGCAATCTTTGAAAAATTCTGAAGTTTTAGTGACTCCCTCACCTGATTTATAGTCCAGTAAAATGGCTTTTTTTTTTCTCTCAGTCTTTCTGCATACCTGTCCATCTGCATTTGTGGCATTGATTTGTTCTTTTTAACTTGAGTGCAGTATTTTACTCATTTTTTTCTAGGTAGTATCTCCAGTTAATCAAAGGAATTTTGAATTCTGTTCCTATTTTCCAGAATATGTTCATTCCCTTCTAGTTTACTGCATATTTTAAAAGGGTATTACCATTTTCTCTGTTGTTAATTAAAAATACTGAACAAAATCAGGTCTGTACCAAAGATGCTAGATAACCTTTAAAAACATCTTTTTTTGCCAATAAACAACTGACAGCTACTCTTTCAGATTTTCAGTGCTGCAGCAAATTTATGGTACTGAATAGCATTTACTCTTCTCATCTCCAGTCAAAGTTCCCTCCTTTACATATTTATTTACGTCCTTCAATTCTTCTGTACGCTTGTGTAGACCTATTGATTTCTGAGTTTCTTATTTCTTCATTTTGTCCAATGGAATAACATGTGGTGTATTTTCTTAAATATTGAGTTTTCTAGGTTCCTACGTCACTTAAGTCAGCTTTCCAGAAAACTTACTCTTCCAGCTATCTGAGTTTACTGAAACCGATTGTCTATTTACACTACTTTTTTTAATACTTTTTTTTCTTCCCTAGTGGAACTCTGTATTTCCATCAACAACAGACTGGTCAGTAAGTTTTCTTATTTTGCTTAATGAGATATTAAATAAGCCCACTACTACACAAATTGGAAGTATTGTAAACTAGTAGTGGCTGATCATAGAATCATAGGATGGTTTAGGTTGGAAGAGACCTCAAAGATCATCCAGTTCCAACCCCCTGCCATAGGCAGGGACACCTCCCACTAGAATAGGTCGCTCAAGGCCTCATCAGATCTGCCCGTGAACAACTCCAGGGAGGGAGCATCTTCAGCGTCCCTGGGCAACCCATTCCAATGTCTCACCACCCTCACTGTGAAGAACTTCCTCCTAACCTCCTGTTTAAATCTCCCCTCTGTCAGTTTAAACCCATTCCTCCTTGTCCTGTCATTAGAAGACCTTGTGAATAGTCCCTCCCCAGCCCTCCAGTAGGCCCGCTTGAGATATTGGAAGGCTACTATAAGGTCTCCTCAAAGCCTTCTTTTCTCCAGGCTGAAGAGCCCTAATTCTCTCAGCCTGTCTTCATAGCAGAGGTGCTCCAGTCCTCTGATCATCTTCGTGGCCCTCCTCTGGACTCTCTCCAGCAGTTCCAAATCATTCTTGTGATGGGGACTCCAGAACTGCACACAGTACTCCAGATGGGGTCTGACGAGAGTAAAGGGAGAGAATCCCCTCCTTTGCCCTGCTGGCAACAATTCTCTTAATTCAGTCCAGGGTCTTTGTGATCTCCCACGAAGATCCACATTTCGTCTTTTAATTCCTGTAATTTTGAGGTTTTGATACAGATTAACTATCTTAATGTCCGTATTTTACTTTTATCAGAATTAATTATCTGATTTGTATTTTAAGATGTTTTTTGACTTCTCTCCACTTTTCTGGAAAAGACTACTTGTAATGACTGCTTCAGATTTTTGTCTTCTAACTTATTACCATGCAAACCAGAAATACAAATTTATCTGGCAACATGCATTGTCTTGCATCTTGACACATTCAGAGAAGATCACTGGCAAATATGCAATAAGAAATCCAGTCATCACATTTGTGTCTGGTTTGACTAAAATTAGAAGTGCCATTTTGGCGTTCATGTATTAGAAAGAATTAGTAAAATAGATGAAGAACAAAGTTAACAAGCAAAAACATTCCCATTATCAGCTGCCACAGCAATACCTTGAAAATAAAATAAAATATCTCTGAGGAAAATCTTTACCAGAGTTGCATGAAGAACTACAATTTAAAAGCTTTGTCTTGGGTTTCTCTTTGTGGTTGGTTGGGTTTTTTTTAGAGATGCTTCCAGTGGATTTTTTGAAAGCACAGTACAAAATACTCTGTAACATAGTCAGAAGGCTGAATAATTGATAGTAATAAGCAGAAAAGAGCAACAGTGTGTTTCTTCTTACTTCTGTTTTTTCACCTTGGAGTCTTGTTTCTGATTTTGTGTCTAAGGATGTATGTAATGAGTAATAGATTTGGCACTTACTATACCCAAAACCATTGGAAACAGATACCTTTTCAAATGCCCTAATCCTTAGATTTCCAAAACTGAAGGTGTTCTAAGTTAGTTTATTTAATTTTTTATTGTGAGTTTGCTGAGACAAGACTAGGTCAAGGGTATTTTAAACAGAAGGGTTTGGGAGAACTAAGTGAAACTGCACCTTGAAAATAAAAAACGATGCATTTTTTGTTTTGAAGAAAGAAACATCTGAAGTAATCAAACCTGTTCTGCTTTTATTAAAGGCAGCTCTCTCCTGCGTGTCAGTTTGGTAAACATTAGTGTTCTGCTTTGCTTACCTAACACTGTCAATTGGTAGGGGCTCCATTTATTGTGTACAGGGAAATTATGTCCCTGTGTTGTGTGCAGGCATCTATGCCTATGATGCCATATTTGAACTAAGTTACTGTAGTTAGTACACACTCAGGTAAAAGGATCAAAGTAAGAAGTGTTTTCTTAATTTCAGATGTAATTTTATTCTAATAACTGGCTTCCATTCTGCATTTTTTGTTAGGGCTTGGGTTTGTTTTGAGTTTTTTATTAGGATTTATGATTTGGAATCCAGGTATTTTGGTTGCCTGGTTTTTGTCCTTTCATGATGGCTCTTCTGACACTATACATTTGGAAAATATATAGAAGTTCTGTTCAAAGTAGCTTCAGGTGTGAGGCTTGGCATATAGAAAAATCCCCCCCTGAAGTTACAGGTTCATCTGAGGTAATTTTTTTAATTTATTTTTTACTTTATTTTAGTGGAACTGTGAGCCAAGCTCTTTAATCTTTTGGGGCTACAGGCACCAATTTGTTGGCCAGTGCTTTTAACATTTTATGATTAGTGAGAAATGTATTTGTCATTACAAACCATTTATTAACTGCCTTTTACTTGCCTCACCCTTTTAATGGGTTTTGTGTCCTGCAATCTTTGTATCAGTTAACAGCAAAAGCTCTTGGATGGAATTGTTGCTTATCTAGGAACTATAATAAAATAATTGCTCAAAGCAGGAATAATTATTTTATCTTGGCTTACTTTAACCTTGAGCAATTTTATTCTTTTACTCCACTTTTCTTTACATATGGGTTTTTTTGGGGGGTTGATTGTTGTTGAGCACTGATTCTGTTTTCTTGTTTTGGCTGGTTTTGATTCACCTGCTTAAGGAACATGTGACACTGCTTTTTTACCAGTTACGTGTGTAAGCTGATTCTTGTGACTATGTTACTTACACTATGGAAATCTTACAAAGACAGTATAAAGAGGCCAGCATTTGGAATAAGTAGGCTTTGTTTATTCTTTCTGGAAAATTGATACAGCTTGCCTTCTGAAAATAAATCAGGAAGTATTCTTTGCTCTCATCTGTGCCTTGCTAAAGAATACTCTAGGTACTTCACTATGAAGTATGTTTGGGGTTTTTTTTCAATTAGCATCTCAAACAGAAATGTATGACTGTTTTGACTATTTTTTCCCCTTAGTATTTGTTAAATAAGGAATAATACTTCTAAAAACTAACCTGAATGTGCATAACTGAGTCTGTAAACATCAGTTGTTAATATTTCATCAATGCACATGCCCAGAAAACAACTGAAAATAATGATGCTACCATATCCATGAAAATATTTTTAACTGTAATGAAAATGGAGAGGTGATTAAAAAAAATCTCTACTGTAGAGTTTGGTGGGGATAAAATGTGCTGTATATTGAAGCAGGATTATGGAATTGCCAAAATGCAGAAAGTAAAGTAATGCATAAAACTATGCAAATAGTATTTGTAGGATGCGTAAAGCAATTTTCTGCAAGACAGAATTCCTTAAATGCATTTGGCACCATACTTGGATGCATGTGGAGCACTGTACCTAGAGTTGCATAACCCACTGGAATCATAGAATGGTTTAGGTTGTAAGGGACCTCAAAGATCATCCAGTTCCAACCCTCTGTCGTAGGCAGGGACACCTCCTACTAGAACAGATCACTCAAGGCCTCATCCAGCCTATCCTTGAACACCTCTAGGGAGGGAGCATCACAACCTCCCTGGGCAACCCATTCCAGTGTCTCACCACTCTCACTGTGAAGAACTTCCTCCTAACATCCTGTTTAAATCTCCCCTCTGCCAGTTTAAACCCATTCCCCCTCATCCTCTCATTACAAGACCTTGTGAACAGTCCCTCCCCAGCCCTCCTGTAGGCCCCTCTCAGATACTGGTAGGCTGCTATAAGGTCTCCTCAAAGCCTTCTCTTCTCCAGGCTGAAAAGCCCCAATTCTCTCAGCCTGTCCTCATAGCAGAGATGCTCCCGTCCTCTGATGATCTTCGTGGCCCTCCTCTGGACTCTCTCCAACAGTTCCAAGTCGTTCTTGTGGTGGGGACTCCAGAACTGCACCACACAGTACTCCAGATGGGGTCTGATGAGAGCAAAGGGGGAAAATCCCCTCCCTTGCCCTGCTGGCCACGCTTCTCGTAATGCAGCCCAGGACACAGTTGCTGTCTGAGCTGCGTGTGCACATTGTTGGCTCATGTTGAGCTTTTCATCAACCCAGACCCCCAGGTCCTTTTCCTCAGGGCTGCTCTCCAGCCACTTGCCACTCAGCCTGAATTTGTGCTTGGGATTGTGCTGACCCAGGTACAGGACCTTACACTTGGCCTTGTTGAATTTCATGAGATTATGAGATTGGCCTGGGCCCACTTCTCCAGCCTGTCCAGGTACCTTTGGATGCCAACCCTGCCCTCCAGCAACTCAACTGTGCCACACAGCTTGGTGTCATCTGCAAATTTGCTGAGGGTGCACTCGATTCCTCTGTCCATATTGCTGACAAAGATGTTAAACAGCACTGGTCCCAGTACTGACCCCTGAGGGACACCACTTGTCACTGGTCTCCAGGTGGACATTGTGCCATTGATCACCACTCTCTGCATGTGATCATCCAGCTAATTCCTTATCCAGCAAGTGGTCCACCCATCAAGTCCGTGTTTTTCCAGTTTGGTGACCAGGATGTCATGTGGGACAGAGTAAAATGCCTTACTCAGGTCCAGATAGATGAGATCAATTGCCCTTCCCTTGTCTACCGCTGCTGTGACTTCATCATAAAAAGCCAGCAAATTAATCAGGCATGGTTTGCCCTTGGTGAAATTTGGACCACTTTGAGAGATTTGCAGTGAGGTCAGTGAGACTGGTCAGGTATAACAGAACATGAGCTACCATGATTAAGCTTTAGAGCTTTTTGAAGAACTTTAGGCAGAGGTTAGACAAACATCTGAGCAGAGTGGCATCGCTGCTGCCAGTCATGGTTTAATATCTAGATAAGCCCCTAACTCCAATGATTTTACAACATTCTTTTGAACATAAATGGGAATGTCCTTAACTATTCCTGACATCAGCACTGCACTTTTCATGGGAATGATATTACCACTTTTTTACCTATAATAAGCCTGTTCTGTTGCCTGAGCTTTGCAGAGCTTCCTTGAGAAGTAGAGGCTGTGTGCATGGGGCACCCATGTCAAAGTGATGCCATCACTGCATGTACCTTCACTCTGTGTAAGACTTCGAGTGCTGCAGCATTCCAGTCTTCTTGTAGCTAGTCTTAAGCAAATATTTTAACAGAATAGGTGGGTTAGTAGAGTTGGCAAATCAATTTTAAAATACCTTTGATATCTTCCTTCTTTGAACAAAAATAACAAAAAAATCTAGTGTGTGATACAGGGTTTCCTTCAGAAGATCAACTGGATTATAATTCTTAAGAAACTTCTGTTAAGGAATGAAATAAAAATGCAGAATAAACCTGTTTTTTTAATCTTGTACTTCAGCTGTTTCCTAATGTGGACCTTAGCAAAGTTTTAAGCGACTATCTCAGTAATTTGAATTTGTGCTTTTGACATGCAGGAGCTTGAGTTCAGGTGCTGATGGTTTTTTTGAAACCACAGTTAATTATTCATGCAGTATGGTCATTTGCACTGCTTTAATGACACTAATATGCTTAGTACAGTACAGACTGCAAACCAGATTCCTGTCTCTATCCATGCAGATGTGTGATTAAATGTTACCATTCCTGATCATTTATTGTAACCCCTGAACTTGGGAGCCTCTGCTTCTCCTGAACCTCTCAATAGAGCCGCTTATGAGAAGCTCCCATCCCCTCTTTGTTGGAATGATCTAAATGAGTTTAAGCAGTAGGTATTTGCTGATCCAGCTTGTTTTGACAAAAGCCTTTTAGACTATGTTTATGTAAGCTGTCTGATTTAGGCAACAGTATCTGGCAAAGGAACACTGGTTAGCAGCAAAGGGTTGAGCTGGTGAACTTGATTGGTACTTTTTCACTAGCACAGCATTTAACACAGGTTTTATCATGGCATTTCACACAAGCTTGAATGTTTAGTGGTGCTGATGGGTATGAGTTGATACTGACTAAATTAGTCCTGTAAAGGATGAAGGAATAAATGTGTGCTACTCTAGCAATTTATATAGTACTGTCTCTACAATTTTAAATAATATAAAACTCCACACTTGAAAATTATGTAATTCCTTAGAGCAGTTTTTAAACAAAGAATTCAAAGAAGAGTTAAAGAATGTAATACTTTGCATTGAAGAAGCAATATTTAGTTGATAATATTCAGCTTGTGAACATTTAGTAAATTTTTAAAATTCCATTTTGGTATGTAATAAATGGATATTTTAATATATTTTCAGGATATGTATATAAAATCTGTGGCAGATTTGATGGAATGCCTTTTGATTTATTTTGGGGGCAGTAGTATTCTGATTCTTTTAATGAGGGAGAAGGAGTTTATTTTCCCATCTTAAGATAATGCCTCTAAAATGTCAAATTTTAGAGATGAAGTGATGTGTTTATGTGTGATTTTGTCCAAAGCTCAACAGTTTTAGATATACTCATGGATATATGCATTGGTAATACACAATGCAAAACACTAAGTGTGCCTTCCAGTTCATTACTGTTTTTACAGTTTATTTATGTCTGTGTGACACTCATTAAATGTTGACCACCAAAGATCAATTAATGAGCTTTAAGCTGTTAGCAGTAGCTTAGAAAATATTTTCTATATACTTAGGTACTATTTTGGAATAAGCTGGAATGATTTGGAAAACAGTAAAACTCTTAAATGTGAACATAATTGTCATGTTAACACGTCATCATTTTTAAAGCGTACTGCTAGAACTTGAAATTTTAAGAGATTTAAACACTAAAGAAGCAGGTATGTAGGAGTGCTGCAACAGCAACATTTTTATATGAGGATTGAGTCTCAACACTTAAACTGATTTTACAGTAAGTAAATGCTTTGCAGTTTAATGAAATGGACTTTTAGGCTCTTAATTAAATCTTTCTTATTTGATTCTGCACATAAGCTGTTATTTGTATTTCTGTTGCAACAAAAGCATATATACTGACCTGCTCAGAATTTATATCATTAGTTACTTTGAAATCTAATTTAAAATTATCCTGGAAGTGACCTGCAGTTCCCGAGGTTTGGAATAAATTTTTATAGAGTTTCCAGGGAAGATGGTTTGTAAGATCTAAGTACTGTGAAGCAGCAAGCTATGCAGAAAAAAAAAAAATTTAAATTACTCAGTCTGGGGCTTAGAATTATGTTAGCCCTTCCATTAAGGGAAGAGGTGGCCTTTTTATGCATAGTTTAAAAATTAGTGTTAAATGATGAATTATAACTCAAAGTGACAGTTTGTTGGAACTGGGTCTTGTCTTTAGTTTTGTTCTGTAGGGAAACAAAACTAAATTACTTCAAGTCATAAAGAGGTAGAGCATTTTCAGCAGCTGTCTTCTGAACCATATCTTCTAGATGTTGTTGTTGAACATCACTTTTTCAGCTCATTTTCATTGAAACTAGATTGTTAAACCAGTGCCTGAAAGATCATTGAAAAAATGAGGGCTGACTGTGGAAATGTCTATAAGGTTTACAGCATGGTTCCTGTTTAATATTTGTGACCTAAACAGCTGAATAATTTCCTACAAAGGGATTGCAGGAGAAGAGAATAAAATGAAAAACAAACTAAGAAATACAGTAAAAGTTCAGGAAAAACACTCATATGTAGAAATCTCCAGAGCTGTTGTGTACTGTTCCTCTGTAAGAAGGATCAAAAACCAGAGCTTGGGCACATGACCTCAAGCTACTCAATGCAAATGAAGGAGCATATCCTCAGGTTCTTGGCAACAAGGCTTCCTTGCTGTGTGAAGCATGCAATCAACTAAACCAGCTCTGGATGCAGTCCTAACTTTGGCAGTAGAAGAAATGGTTGGATACGGTGTGAAGATTGAAGGCAATGAGGTAAGATATGTCTTAGAAAGTTGGAAGTGAAGAATCCAAACTAAGTAATTTATATTGTGATAATATTTCATAATAATAAGCATTATTTTTGTCAAGGTATGAAAAAAAAAATGTATGCACATTATCTAATCACTTTTACCTGATGGTGATAAAATGTGTTACACCACTGTGATATGTTAAATTATTGATGATACAAGTTTCAATGCTGTATAAAATCCATTTTGCTTTCTTTACATGTTTTTTCCCCTTGTAGGCTAATCAGAAAGTCAGACTCCATTCATACAGTGCAGATCTTGTTCTGAAACTAAAGCTGTACTTTTTTTTTTTTCTCTGCATATAAATGGATGTAATTTGATGAATAATGGAGGACGTTTCTTCATGTTTCAATATTGTATATGCAAGAGGTTGCTAACTGTAAAGGGCTTGACAGTCAGCTCACTAGATTTGTTCTGGAGAGAAAATTTTGAGGAAGTATTTAAAGCAAAACAAAGCCATTTGTATAACAAAAAACCTATCTGTATGAAATGGCATGCCCTGAATGGATTACTGATAAATTGTGTATCATTTTGTGGATTGACTGACTATTTTGAAATCTACAAGCCTTATGTTACCTACCTGATTTTTCCTGATATAAAAATAAATTCTTTATATCCATACGGAAATCAGGGTTGATATGTTTTCTTCTGTAATGCTTGAGAGAAAATTTGAAAAAAAAAAAAGCAAAATAACTTTGTCTCCTCATGTGGAGTATTTGCCATGTACAGCTTATAATAATTTTTTGTGGTCTGCTTTCTTGAGCGAAGGAAGAGGCACACTGAGAAAGATCTCTCAGAAGAGTGAAAAACTAAGTCATAAAAACACATACAAGGATAAATAGGTCTGCCTGGAGTGATGTAGAAAAATGTAATTTTAGATTTAAAACTCTGATTGAAAACTGATTTTTGACTCAAATATTCTCAGTACCCAAAACCATGGCTGTTGGAGCTCACATCTGATGCTTGTCTGAGAAAAAGTTTTAAGCTATACATTTGCAGAGTTTTAAAATAATGTGTCTTGCTAAGAACTGTACTGGCAAAAAGCCTTCTTTCAAATCTCCTTCCTTCTTGTCTTCCATAGAGATTTGGGGTTTTTTGAGAATCAGTCACTTCAGGGATTTTTTTCATAACTTGGAAGTGTAAAGACTCTTCCAAGATTAGAAATAACAGTAAAAAAGTTATAGAGTTTGAATCTTTTTTCCCAAAGTATACATACATATGTACATTCTTAAAAGTTAAAAAGAGAAGCTGTTTTTAGGTTTGCTCTCTGCTAGATGTTTATAGTGATATTTTATAAAATCTTGCTGATTAGAAACAATTAGTTTTGTTTTTTTCCTTGTTTTCCTTAAATAAGATGGATTTGCATTAAAGAATTGAAAACAAGGATTAAGACCTCATTTTTTCGTCTTGAATGGTATTCAGTAATCTTGAGTCAAGCAGTTTAGAAGATTTACAAATACAGACAGAGTTCTAACTTTATTTCTACTTTATTTCTCTTGCTAAGTAAACAAACTCATCTATTTGTACTCTGATGTTATACTGATGCTTAAATTCAAATTTATTGAATGGAACTGTTTCTGTTCCCATGCATAAACTTCACAGAATTGACCATCAAAATGTTTCTCGTTGTCCAGAACTTAGCAAAATGTTTGATAAATGATGCAGGCTGTGTCAAGCCCTTAGTCGTAGTATTTTAAGTTTATGTATATAACTGTTTACAATTTTGTTGCATTTACTAGGTTTGCTGGGATGGGTAATCTTCTTAAGGTCCTTACCAGGGAAATTGAAAACTATCCACATTTTTTCCTGGATTTTGAAAGTAAGTTCCAACAATTACAAGCCAATGAGAGAATCTTTTCCCTGACTTAACAGAGAACTGAGGAAAAAAACCTTCTAAAATCTGATTGCTTGCAGTGTGTAATTTCCAGCACAAACAATCTGTCCATGTCCTTGTCTCTAAAATAATTTGTTCACTCAGGACTCCTTTTCTTCTCTTCCTTTTCTATTTTTCAGGAACCAAATGGGAAATCTTTTAAAAGTTCTCACTTGCACAGAGCTTGATCAGGGGCCAAATTTTTTCCTTGACTTTGAAAGTGAGCAAAGCTTCTTGCCTGGCTTGCCTTCTTTGCTTATTATTTCCTAATAAACTGCATGCGCTTACACATCCTAAAGCAATTCAAAAGGGATTTGCAAACAAATCAAATTACACTTCTGTTGAATATTGCTTTCTGATATTTACAAAACCATCTACGTTCATTCTAAGTAGAGAAGGGGTCAGAAAGATAGATAGGCAATTAAAACTTTGCCTTGAACTGGTTTCAAAACATTTATGAGCCATTGCTAAATTTGTGTGTATATGAACTTGACCTCATCTTTCTTAAGGTTTAAAAAAAAAATTATATTGTTTCCTTGAATGGAAATACACATATATGAAATTTAAAAATGAAAAAAAAAAGTAGTGGAGGCAGCATCAGTTTTGCCTGGTTCAGTAGTGATTTAACTGGGGTTATTACAGCTTCTAAAAAGTAGAAGTGGTCAAAGTGTATGTGCTTGATTGCATCTCTCTTAATTGCATGGTTATCAGTTTGCAAAACAGTGTTTCACATTCTAATTTCCTTATCACTACTATATCTGATTCAAAGTTACTTCACTTTGCTGGTTATGGTTTCCTTGCATGTACTTCTAGACATCATTGTCTTGAAAACTGGTCATCAAGTCCTTAAATACGGGTTTAATCTTACCTCTACTTATGTGAGATGCTTTTTATTTAAAATGCTAACAGTGTGTGATGTTTTGTCTCTTAATACCTTTATTCTAAAAATAACCAAAAAAAGGCCAACAAAAATTTTATGAGAAGAGCCAGTCTTTTAACATAAATTTGTTTAAGAGAGAATTTCAGGTGATCAGACATATTTTATCACCTTGAAGTAATCTTCAACTATGTATTTCTGAATTATTTTCCTGAAAAAAAAAAAAAAGGTTGCTGACATAAGAGACTGCAGATGTGTATTCACTGTAAAGCACTGGTCCAATGAGTCATTTGAACACATACTTACAATTCCTGAAATTGTTCAAGCATGCTTTCTTGGATGACAACTAGAATGTACAACTATCTTTGAACCTACCTTAAACTTCTTATCTAGATCTTTTTTTAACCTCATTATAAAGAATCAGTTTTAAATAGTGAAAAAATGCTAACAGATTAGTTTGGATTTAGAGAAGGTACTGCGAGTCATGTATCCTTTTTTTCCTCTTCTGCCTATATAATTTCAGAATTTTTGTGTAAATGCTCAATATCAAACCTTTATCCAAGCCACTGAGTAACTTTTTTCTATCAAACGTTTGAAGCCTTTGTAGTATTTTGTGGCTTTGCCAAGCTACTATCAAGGTTTTCAGCTTCTCTGAGCTGTCAAGTTTAATAAGCCTCATCAAATCCAGAACGGTAAGAAAGTATTCCTGACTCAAGCTGCAGACATGGCAGGAAACAGTTGATCTGGCAGTGGAAAGACTTGGAGGAGCAGAATGGTGTGGAAAGGGGAAAGTTCCTTTTATTGTCTTCACTGTGAAGCTTGTTGTTTGGAGATTTTTAGTTTGTTTGTTGTGGGGTTTTTCTTTTGGGATGTTAGAGCCTCCACTTCTCTGGGCAACTTGTTCCACTGCCTCAACATCTTCATACTGACGAATTTCTTCCTAATGTCTAATCTAAGTCAAGCTTCTTCCTTATTGAGGCTATTACCTCTCATTCAATCACCACATGCCTTTGTAAAAAGTTCCTCACTAGCTATACTTTAGGCATCCCTTCAAATAATGGTAGATTGCTGTATTGTCCCCCCAGAGCCTTCTCACCTTCACACTAAACATCATCTCTATCAGCCTGTCTTCAGAGAAGAGGTGCTCCAGTCCAGAGATCATCTTTGTGGCATTCCCAGGCCTGCTATAACAGTTGTGTAGGGGGATCTAGAGCTGGACACAACTCTTTAGGTAGTGCCTCAGGAGAGAGTAGAGGGGGAGAGTCACCTCTCTCAACCTGCTGGCCACACTTCTTTTGATTTAGCCTAGTATATGGTTTGCTTTCTGGGCTACCAGATGTGTTGAGTTTCTCATCAGCCAGTACTGCTGAGTCCTTGTCCTTAACTTTCTGTCCATTCTCTACCCAGCCTGTATTTTGTGCTTGAGATTGTCCCAACACAGGTGCAGGACCTTACATTTGGCTTTGTTGAACTTCATGAGGTTGGCATTGGGATACTTCCCGAGCTAATCAAGGTCCCTCTGGATAGCATCCCTTCCCTCCAGCATGTTGACCGCTACGCACAACATCTAAACATAAAGGAGCTCAGCCTAAGTAAGGAGGCCCAGCCAGCACCCATAAACAATGTCAGAATGACCATTAAGCCTATTCCTACCTAACCAGGGGGGCCAATAGGCCCCCCTGGTCTTTGTTCCCTTCACCATTCACCCGGTGTGCACCATAGGGATTCACCAGTGATGAATGGGAGGAGAATCCCTCTACCCAGTTGGGCATAGCTTAGGACTTTTGCATTTCTTAGGACCGATTAAGAAGAAGAGTGGGCAGGGAGGGCAAAGTGGTCACACCTGGGGTAGGAGGAGACTCCAACAGAACCCAGGTGCTCTGGGTTTGGAGGGAAAAAGAGTGGAATGCAGTGTGGGGTGAGAAAGGGGTGGTTTTGCTGAAAGGAGGGAGATGGAGAGGAAAATGATAGAGATGAAGAGAGGAAAATGGGGGAAAATAAAGGAGATGAAAGGAGGAAGATGGGGAAATCAGGAGATAGAGAGGAAAGGAGGGAGATGGAGGAGAAGGGACATTAAAAAAAGTAATAAAAATTAAAACTGGACTGTGGCGTGAACATTAAAATCAGCCTTTTCATGACCAACCCTTTGTCATTTCTGCTAGGAGAAGTAACCAGATGTCTTCACTGACTCACTGTGTTGGCTAAAGAAGAGCAAGTCACACCTGTCTAGGAGGACAGGTTTGACTTGACTTTCTAAATGAGAAAATAAAGAGAAAAAATAAGAAATAAAAATTGAAAAGCAAATACAAATTGTAAGTATATATATATACAAAGCATGAGGTCTTTCAGCAAGTTCTCCATGGGACAGGAATGTGGCCTTGTGGTTAAGAAGGTGCATCCTGGAGTGCATCAAGAAAAGCGTGGTCAGGAGGTCAAGGGAGGTTCTTCTCCCCCTCTACAGTGCCCTGCTGACACCATGCTTGCAATAGTAGAGAGACAGAGATCTGCTGAAGAGAGTCCATTGGAGAGCCACAAGAATGGTTAGGGGTCTTGAGCATTTTCTCTGTGAAGAGAGACTGAGAGACGTGGGGCTGTCTGAAGGTGCAGGAACAGGCTGTCCCGATGTGCTGAAAGCGGAGCCAATGGGGAAGATGATTGGCCTGGATGGGCAAGGGACTTTTGAAGGAATTAGAGGGAAAAAAAGAGGGTGTACCACCTTTGGAAAGAGTGGGAGGTAACTCAGGAAAAGTTTAGAGATGTTGCCAAGTCGTGTAGGAAAAAAATTAGAGATGCAAAAGCTCAGTTAGAACTTGGATTGGCCACTGCCATGAATGATAATAAAATATGTTTTAATAAGTATATTAATGGCAAAAAGAGGGACAAGGATAACCTCCACTCTTTATTGGACAAGGAGGAGAATGTTGTGATTAGAGATGAGGAAAAGACAGAAGTGCTTAACACCTTCTTTGCCTCAATTTTCAATAGTAAGGCAGGTTGTCTGCAGGACAGCTGGCCTGCTGAGCTGGTAGGTGGGGTCAGGGAGCAGTATACCCTCTGTGTAATCCAGAAGGAAGCAGTTAGGGACCTGTTCAGCCTCTTGGATCCTCACAAGTCTATGGGACCAGATGGGATCCATCCTAGGGTGCTGAGAGAGCTGGCAGATCATAGAATCGTAGAATCAGTCAGGGATGAAAGGGACCATAAGGATCATTTAGTTCCTACCGCCCTGCCATAGGCAGGGACACCCTACCCTAGATCAGGCTGCCCACAGCCTCATCCAGCCTGGCTTTAAACACCCCCGGGGATGGGGCCTCAGCCATCTTCCTGAGCAACCCATTCCAGGATCTCACCACTCATGGTGAAGAACTTCCTCCTCAAGTCCAGTCTGATTCTCCCCAGCTCCTGCTTTGCTCCATTCCCCCTAGTCCTGTCACTCCCTCATAGCCTAAAAAGTCCTTCCCCAGCCTTTTTGTAGGCCCTTTTTTGTAGGCTCTTTTTATGACCAGGTGACCTGCCTG
Organism: Psilopogon haemacephalus; assembly: GCA_013396835.1. Lineage (NCBI taxonomy): Eukaryota > Metazoa > Chordata > Aves > Piciformes > Megalaimidae > Psilopogon > Psilopogon haemacephalus. Next base: position 147,457 of record VWZI01012492.1, read on the forward strand.
GAGGATGTCGGGAAGGCTGTAGATGCAGTCTGCCTGGACTTCAGCAAGGAGTTTGACGTTGCCATAGCAAACTCCTGGCCAAGCTGGCAGCCCATGGCTTGGACGGGGACGCTGTGCTGGGTTAGGAACTGGCTGATGGCTGAGCCCAGAGAGTGGTGGTGAATGGTGCCACATCCACTTAATGGCCAGTCATGAGTGGTATGCCCCAGGGATCAGTGCTGGGCCCAGTCCTGTTTAATATCTTCGTTGATGATCTGTACAAGGGGATTGAGTCCAGCATCAGTAAGTTTGCAGATGGTACCAAGTTGGGAGCATGTTTCAATATGTTAGAGGGCAGGAGGGCTCTGCAGAGGGACCTAGACACGTTGGACAGATGGGCACAGTCCAGTTCCATGTGTTTTTAACAAGTCCAAGTGCTGGGTTCTGCTCTTTCACCACTACAACCTCATGCCTGGGGCTGGGGACAGTGGCTGGAGAGCAGCCAGGCAGAGAGGGACCTGGGAGTACTGGTTGATAGCCAACCGAACATGAAGCAGCAGTGTGCCCAGGTGGCCAAGAAGTCCAATGGCATCCTGGCCTGTACCAGGAATAGTGTAGCCAGCAGGACCAGGGAAGTTGTCCATCCCCCTCAGCACTGGTTATGCCACACCTTGAGTCCTGTGTCTAGTTCTGGGCCCTTCGATTTAAGAAAAATGTTGATGTGCTTGAACATATTCAAATAAGGGCACCAAGGCTGGTGAGGGGGCTGGAGCACAGCCCTGTGGAGAGAGACTGAGGGAGCTGGGGTTGTTTAATCTGGAGAAGAGGAAGCTGAGGGAAGATCTTATTGCTCTCTACAACTGCCTGAAAGGAGGTGGGTCTCTTCTCCCAGGCACCCAGAGACAAAACAAGAGGGGACAGCCTCAAGTTGCACCAGGGCAGGTTTAGGTTGGACATTGGGAAGTTCTTAATGGAAAGAGTGCTTGCCCATTGGAATGGACTACCCAGGGATGTGGTGAAGTCACTATCCCTGGAGGTGTTTAAAAGGAGGCTGGATGAGGCACAGTGCCCTGGTTTAGTTAATTAGAAGGTTTTAGGTGATAGGTTAGGCTTGGTGATCTCGAGGGTCTTTTCTAACCTGGTTAATTCTATAATTCTGTGGCACACTTCTTCCTCCTATGTGTACAGTGTGGTACACAAATATTGCTTACAAGAACAGGAGCAACCTTTTTCCTCTTGAGCAGAAGTAGAGCAGATACCGTTTGCCTCAAAACTCAGAGGCTTTATGGACTGATGTTGGTCAAAAGTAATACAAGCATTTATATGAAGAAAGTGAGAAAAGAATATTAAGGTGTTAGCTTGATTTGAAAATCACTTTAATCTGTTCGCTCCAAAAGAGTCACCCCATGGATAATGTTTTGTCACATAATCTCATAGTCCCATATCCTTATGCTACAATTGAAGCACACAAACACAGAAATGATAGCTGTGTGGGGAAAAGAACTTGTACAGAACTCCACCACCTCCTAAGTGCTCTTCCAGTCTAGTCAGGGTGATGGAGGGATGCTGGTATGTTTGGGTGAGCCCCAGCAGTGGCACATGAATGGGAAGAGAAATGCAGGAGAGGATAGCAAACAGTTGTACAGATTTGGATATCTTAAGTCAGTTAGACACAGTAAGGTCAGTGTAGTAGGGGTTTATGTTATTATTTTCCCTTATTATACTTAATACATATTTTAGAGTCAATGTGTGGTAAGGATGAGTTGTTCTGTGCAACAAAATTTAATGTATTTTCTTGGGAATTACTGTCCTCCAGAGCAGAGTTATGTTTTGATGAAAAAAAAATGGGGAAGGACAACCCTGTATTGTATCTTTGGAAAAGTTCCATTACAGGTGTTTCCTTTTTTTGTTGTAGAATATATTTAATTACAAGTTACTTTTCATCAAATACTTTTTTCTGACCTATTTTTAGCCAACCTATTTTTGTCATATTTAGTCTTGGTCTCTCCAGTACATCTCTCCTACACAGTTCTTGAGGTCTTAAAAATGGAAAGGTAGAAACAGGAACACAGAAACAATTTTTTTCACCTAGTTGTGGGTTTGCTGGGTTTGCTTTCAAATTCTTCCTTGTGCTACACTTGGGAAAGAATCGTGAAAGAAAAATAATAAAATTTCAAAATGTCACCTTCCACTTGTTGGTTTGAGTTTTTCATAGCCTTTAGGCTACAATAACAAAAATTGTTTCAGATAATCTCTGAGGGTTTTTTTTTTCCCCTCTCTTTTACCTATTTATATGATCAATTGCAATCTACTGGCACTATTTTTCATTCCAAAATGGGAGCCAAGTTTAATAACTGTGGTCATACTTGAAAAAGCTTGAATCCAGCATTAATTTCAATTACTATTATATAGCAAAAGCAGTTCTATATGTTTTCCAGCAGTCATTCTAGGATTAGCCAATTACACTGGATCTGTGCAAGGAGAAGCAATTTGTAGATTGATTCAGCCCAGCCTTCAGTCAGATGTGAACTGTGGTAACTTCAGCAAGTGATACAGGGAATAGTGTTCTCCTATGCAGGTTAAAAAATCTTTTCTTTGGGATTAAATTCAAACTATATACATTTAGCCAAATTACTCTTTTCTTTTTTTTTTAAGGTCTCCTAAAAGTTTTATGAAAAGAACAAATCTCTTCATTTCTGGAAAATGAACCATGTTAGTCTTTCACTCTTGTATCTTGGTGTGGATATTCTTAAACTGCTATTCACTGGATTTGGTTATATGTAATTTGCTGTACCTTAATTCCTCCTTATCTCTGAACTGGAAAATAACTTTAGGAAAAATGAGTGCATGGGCCAAGTCTTGAGAGTCTTGATTTCAGGATTTCATGAGCCCATAGGATGAATTCTCTTGAAATGGATTTTGTCGGTTCAAAAACTATTTTGTTCTTTAGATGCTGACATTGTTTAAAGTAGTTACAGGTAATGAATTCTGGGTACTTGAGGTTGTTTCCACAGAAGCATATGAATGCTGTTATTTTCAGAAAAATCTATTGTCCAATTACTGTTGCAGATAGAGGCCTTTTTTCAGTCAAACAAATAATTCCATGTGAATTTTTGGAAATAATTTGCAGACTGAGGTAACAAAAATTTTGTTTAAACCTAAATCACTACATTTTATGTATTATTGAGGTATGCTTAAGTGACACCTTCAGGCCTATCCTCACCTCACATACTAATACCTTTTGTAAGCCCTAAGTCACTAATATTAACCTGAGCAGGTTCCTTTTGTTAGCTAGGTGGGCTTGTTACCTGATCCTAATTTAAAATCCCAGTTCCTCTAAGAAGAAAGGACACTTATTTGCTAGGGTTTCTCTGTCTTGTCTCCATAATGATTCATGATTTTTTCAATTATCTTTTTTCTTGTATGATTAAAAGTGCCTATTATTAGAATGTGTCTGGCAGCCGACCGACTGCCCACTTTTTTTGTGTAATGGGATATTAATTAATCTGTCGCTCCACGGGCGGCAAGGCTGGAGATGTAATCTGTATCCAGCCGGCAGGAGCTTCAGCTAATGTCTCCAGCACTGTAGAGAGAGGGAGAGTGCCCCAAGCAAGAAGTTACAGATCAGCAAAAGAGAGGCTGTCCACTCCCATGTGCACCACAGAGACGAAGACTGGCATTGATATCCCTGGCACAGCACCGTGCCCATAGCAAGAATTAACAATTTAGGGAGCTTCGCTTTGTTCTAGCCATTTTAAAGAGGATGACATTTAAAAACCCCTCGTAGGGTACTATTTCTACCTAATATCATATTTTATATTGTATGGAGTAAAGCAGATTGTGGTACTTTCTAAAATTATTCATTGTAATTGTTACGCCTTTTGTCATTTCTAAGGACATAAACTAGCTTTTAATAAATTTTGTCCTAGATTGGAATGGGAAGAATCATTGTGGTGACAAACCTGAAATAGTACTTCATTTTTTACAGTAAAATATATATACTGCTCTCTAACTTGCTGTCAGTGGTGGAATTATTTGCCACCTCCTGTAGTGGACAGAATAAGAAAAGCTGAATGCAGAGCCTGTAAGACATATTGTTTTGCTTGTTAGGCTGTCAAAGTTCAGAGGAGTTTGGGTTTTCGGAGGGGCTGTTTGTTTTTTGGGATCTTAATTGTATGGATTTTTTTTGAAAGGTGGGATTTCAAATTTACTGAGGGGCAAACAGTAACTAGCTTCAACGGGAATCTTCTTAACTGTCATCAATTTGACTGGAGTAAAATTCTGTGCCTTTTGGTCTGTATTTCATACAGATAAAGTGTGTGGGTTGGAAGAACATTTTTTGTTAACTCTTCATAAAAATTAATCTCTGAGATATTGTTACACTTGGTTTTATATTGATATTTTTAATTTTGTCCTGAATACTAATATGTTAGCAATATAGCAGTTTCTATGGGTTTTCTAGACCATTCTTGATGAAGAATCTTGTGCTGTTAGGAGGTGTTTTGAAATGAACAATAGGTATTTTTATAAGAAAAGTATTATTACAGCTTGACACCCCACAAATGGATTGTAGAGGGTCCAGCTTCCCCCACTGTTTTTTTTTCAGTGCAGTCTGAAGCCCTATCCAGAGCATCAAGCACACCAAGTGTAAAGGTGAAAGGGCATTAGTTCGTGGAATGGATGAATTATCATATCTATTTTTCTGGTGGAGCCAATGGAATTACATTTCCCTTGATAGCTAAATTTTTTGCTTCCTAGATGGACATTTCCTGGTAGACTCTGTACATAAAAGTGTTAAGCTTCATCTGACTTCTTAATTTGGTAGAGGAATCATTTAGTTGTCAAGTTTAGGGTTCACATTAGAAACATTTGGGCAAAGAGAGGTGAAAGCATTTCTTCTTAAAGACAGCATACTCTGAATGCTCATCGTGAGTGCTCTGAAAACTCACCCTTGAAATGCAATTAGGTCCAGTGATTATGGCAACTAATTATTGAGAGGGCTTGCATTCAGTTTGGATTAGTCAGTGTTTATAAATGGTCTCTCTACTTAAAGTTGTGTTGATTGTCTTGTGGTGTGGGGATAAGGGGTGAGCAATGATTCCACACTGTGAGTCAGGAATGACACTTTTTTTTTTTTTTTTTTGGTAACTCAAAACAGAAAAACAAGCTTGGTATTGTTGGAATATAAAAACAGAATTCCAAGATTAAGAGCCAAAATGTGTCATGAAAAAAAACTACCTTCTTTTTAGTTGTTGTGTATTATTATTGTTGTTCCAAATGGCAAGATAACAAAGTTTTTTTTCAAAGTGATTGCAGGTATTTTAGATGACCACTTTGGCAAGATCTTTATGTAAAATTCCTTTTGAAACATGGCCATGTTCTTGACAGGACATCTGTTTGCATAACATATTTCATAAATAAGATGCATGTGAGTTTTTTTTTTAAATGCCTGAAATCATCCTCCTTACTTTTATTTTTAAGCTAAACACTTTCAGCATAAATCTAAACCGCTTCTGCAAATGCAAGCTAAGCTTGTTGCTCTGTAGCTTCTGCAGTCCTCTTCCTCTCCCTTCCATTTCTTTCCCTCTTCAACCCACCTGCCTTCCTCCTACTCCTTACTTCCCCAAGTGCTGGAATTCTACAGAAAGCCCAATGGGTTTCAACTATTCAACCTCCCCCTACCTTTCAGAAGAATTAATCTGGGATATTTGAGAAAGACTGACAATATAAATATGCTACAAAAGGCCATTTTTTTGAACAAAAACGCTGAGCAGTTTATAGTGTTTACATTTCTATTAACAGCTCATACTTTTTAAAGCAAATAAACTGTTAAAAGTTAACATAGAAACACCCTGTTACCAAGCCATGGTTCAGGTGACTCAAACATGCATATTTTACATTCACAAACTGTACTAATAAATAACTTTATTTGGTGTCTTAATATTAACTGAAAATGTTCTTTCAATTTATTTTTATTTAACTACTGAAATACATATTTTGATTTGTAGATAACTTCTATCTTATCCGTATCTGCTCTATGGTGTGTAAGTGTTCGACAAGATTATTACTTTCCTCAGTAAACTTGGATGCATGGCAGACCCATTGATATCCTATACCTGAGACTTCTTGCAGCTTGGGGAAAGAATCAGTCAGTTAACACTGTAAACTTAATGTGGCTACTGGATTGGTTCCACAGCCATGACCAAGCTGGGATTTTCTTCCTTAGGGTAGTTCTTCCCTTTGGTGCTACTTTCGCTCACTTTTTGAATGGTAACACTTTTTAGTAACGCCCAGCTTATTTTTGCTCTCACTTGTTCTGTCTTATTAAATAAGATGAGAAGACTTCTAGAATGAAAGGTATTACAGAATAATAAAATGACAGAGGTCTACCCTTAGCAGTAGAAACTGAAGCAAAGAAAGCATTCTGTAACTCCACCTTCTCTGTATCCTCTGTCACCCACCTCATTCAGCATTGGGCTCGCATATGTTGCATTTGCCCGGTTTCCTGGGACTAATGGTGACATAGGAATATAAGAACGTAAGATTTTAATAGCATTTTCTCCAGAAATACAGACATGTAAATCAAATCCATTTATATCTCATTTATACATGGTCCATAGATAATTTGAGACACTTAAACAAATTATCCTAACCAGAAATGTCATGGACAGTGTGCCAGCTCTTTCCATATTCTCCAAGGTGAATCAGTTTATTTCCTTCTAATAGAGTGTGGGTAAATTAATCCCATACTGACACATGGGTGGAAAACTGTGTCTCATTTCTTAAGGAGAGTGAGGAGACTAAATAGAAAACCTTTTTTTTGTGTTTCTTCTCTATTAATACAGAGATGAGTATAGTAGCTCTTCCTAATCAGTGAGTTTTGAGCTGAAGGTATCTCATTACTTTTAATTCATACAAGTAGTCTGTAAGTCCTGAGATTCACCTTCAAAGTATTTTTTTTCTCTTCCATAAAAATTAAAATTCTATCTCTACAAGGTAATACAAATTTAAGGGGAGAAAATTGTGCCTGTAGAAATCTAATGGAATAATATGATTGTTTCTACAAATACTGACTAGAATTCTGTGTATATGTCATCCAGTCTTTTGTCAGTGCCAGTCATCTTTATGCTTTAAAAAGAAGGCAGAAGATACCTATCTTGTCTAACATGTCAGTGTTCTAGGGACAGCATCAATCCCTTATGCCACACTACTGTGAAAATCCCACTGGATGGGATTTGAATGGGAAAATTGATCTTTTTACAAATGTCATGTCTTTGAATAATAAAGGTCATTCCCATCCTGAAAACTGATCATTGAGAGATGGATTTATTTTAGTAGTGGGAATGATCTTTTCACATACGTAAGAGAAGTGTTTATTTTATTTTTAACAGTGCTGTATCTATGTTTTGCAAAAAGAGAAATAAATTACCCTGGTTAAGGCAGCCTGGAGAAAAGCCAAAGTGGTGTAATCTCCCACTGCTCTATCCCCAAGCTGCAAGGAAAGTGAACTTTCCAACCCAATGCAATCTATGAATCTGTGAATTCTTTGTAATTGAGCTGTGGAGCTCATGAAAGAGAGGGACTTCTTTATTAAATGGCTGATGGATTATCCTATTTTCTAATACCATTGCTTTATGGTACTGCTTCTCTTGAAAAAGCTGCATTTTGAGAAGAGACATTATGAGTCAGTGTACAAAACTACTGTTTTTCATTCTGTGCTATACAAAGCAGAAACTTGTATGTTAGCAGAATGGCAGTGGAGTGTAATTGTATACTGTAAAAAAACATTTCAGAATGGAGTTACACAGTCAAACTGGATATAATGTTGTTAAGTAGAACTGAGTGATCTTGACATTTGTATTGCAGCTACCTTTTGACTTTGTGCATTTTGCTTTTCTGTTTCTTAGATGCCCAGCCCACAGATGGAGAAAGGGAAGTATGGAATCAGATCAGTGCAGTTTTACAGGACTCTGAAAGTATGCTTGCAGACCTTCAGGCTTACAAAGGAGCTGGACAAGAAATTAGAGATGTATGTTTGTTAAAAATTAATTATAGTTCTTTGGATGCAAAATGAAACAAAACTCAGTGTGTTTCTTACTTCATTTCTGTATCTGTCTATGAACTGATATGAAAATCTTCCTTAAAATTACATGTAGGAAATACATGTGTTTAATGTTGAATATAAAGGCATAATGTGAAATCACTAAATGGTGGCTGTTGGAGCATCTTTTAGCTTTAGTCTTAGTATCAGTAATTATTTTTCACTTTAAGAAACACTATTTCATATGCCTCCTTTAATATATCTCATAGTAAAATTCAGTGTTGAGGACGTGGAAGAAATACAACACTTATATATCAGAAATACACTATTTAGAAGTTGAAAAGAGTTGTTCTTCTGCACAAGTACAATAATGGACAACAATGAATTATAATCTTACATCCACTTTACAGACATCTTGTTCTATGAAACTGGTCTGAAAGTAAAATTCTGAATTGTAACTTAAAAAGTTTCTCAGCTGACCAAACCTTTTCCTGCATCAGCTTTATAGTTATTCTTAGTGTACACTGTTGATTACTTAAGAACCTGAATATACTGAAGATTTCAAAAGCATCAAAACCTTAAAAAAAAGACCTTTTGAATGACTACTTGCCATACATATGTGACATCAGGTCTTACCTGATGCTTCTACAGTAGTTTTTCTCCACAAAGAACATGTTAAAATATTTCTGTATGTCAGTGGTGCACTGGAATGAGTACTTTTAAGTTGCTTGTGCCACATGAGGAGAGGGAAGGTGGAGAATGTGGATTTACTAATTTCTTGTGCCCATGCAATGCAATTTCTCACAATTGTTCTATGTTTTGTAGTATGTACTTTCTGAAATAATATTGTAAAAAAAATCAAACTACCTTTTGCTTGTTACTCATGTATCACAGTTCTTTACAGTAATATTTTCCTTTCAGGCTATACAAAATCCCAATGATATCCAGTTGCAAGAAAAAGCATGGAATTCAGTATGTCCTCTGGTTGTAAGACTGAAACGCTTTTATGAATTTTCACTCAGATTAGGTGAGCCCTGTTCTAGTATTTCCGTTTATTAGGCTACTTTATATAGAAGTATATAAAGTATATACTTTTCCACAGACTTTACTATTCTTTCTATTTTATATCAACAGAATTACCTTCAGTTACATTTATCAAGGCGTGTTTTTACTTTCAATGTTTTTTTTTGGCTGAAATAAAATATACCTGTATTATCTAAATAGAGTACAAGCACAGAGTGTGGTAAAACTGTATGAAGTTTTTCTTAGGTGCCTGCCACTCTTATACACTTCCCTGGTTCTTATTGTACTCCTTGAATTAGGACTCTGGAAGAGAACCAGTGTGTAGAAATATATGTATAAAGTGGGAGAACTCCCAATGCAAGGAAATTCTTCCACAAGACCCTGCTTACTAAGTCTTTCACTTTTTAAGTTACTCTAGGAATTGCAACCACAGGAGCTGAATTACATTGCTATCAGTGCCTAAGAGTACACTTTTAGTGACAGAGATGCTTGAATAATTACTTGACTGAGCTGATGGTTAATTGGGGAAGAAGAAAGTATTTAATATCTGAATGCAAGAAAACTGCTTTATATAGAAGTTTTGATAAGAAACCCAGATAAAGAGTGATAAAAATGGGAAAATGCTCAGTGATACAAAATTGAGGGAAAATGGCAGAGCCTGAAGATGCAGTTGTCTTTGATTAATGTTTTTCAACTTAGAATGGTAAGAAAAAGCATTTTGAAGGGTTCCTTTACTTCAAAGAAAGTATATTTAGATACTTATGTAAAACTTTACTTCATCATACTGTGGACTGAATAAAATTTGTGCTTCTGATTTTTATTCAGAGAAAGCCCTGCAAAGCTTATTGGAGTCCTTGACGTGCCCACCTTATACTCCAACTCAGCACCTGGAACGGGAACAGGCTCTAGCAAAAGAGTTTGCAGAAATCTTACATTTTACTCTTCGTTTTGATGAACTTAAGGTTAATAAAGTCTTTTAATACAAGCTGATTTTTTTTCCATGTATTTTTAATTGAAACTGATGATTTCCTACTTGTCTTCCTCAAAGATGAGAAACCCAGCAATTCAGAATGACTTCAGTTATTACAGGCGAACAATAAGTCGCAACAGAATAAACAACATGCATGTAAGTAAATAAACTCTGATCTGTTGTTCACACAGATGTCTGTGTGCATTTATACTATTTGTGGTAATGTTTTTTCTTTTCATTTGGTAGCTGTCATATTCTTTCTTTCACACAGAGAGTTAATCAGCAGTCTGTGTGAACTGTTTAGAGTGGAAATATTCATGCAGCAATCTATTTGCTGACATGAGCATTTACTGTATCTTTTTCTTGTTGCTGCGAAGATTTTTAAGAGTTTAACTGACTGTTTTTTCTCATGTTTTCCTCAGCTAGATATAGAGAATGAAGTAAACAATGAAATGGCCAATAGGATGTCCCTTTTCTATGCAGAAGCCACACCAATGCTGAAAACACTCAGTAACGCAACGACACATTTTGTATCAGAAGTAGGTAATGGGAGAGAAAAGATCTAACAGAGACATTCTTGATTTTAATTTTACAAGACAATTTACTGAACATTGGCTGTTTTTAACCCTTCTAGAACAAAACATTGCCAATTGAAAATACAACGGACTGTCTAAGTACGATGGCTAGTGTATGTAAAGTCATGTTGGAAACACCGTAAGTTTTACCTTAAATCTTGGGTTTGCTTATATGAAAGAATTTTTATTGTAATTTAAGTAGCCACCTGGGGTAAACATTGTTTTCCAGTTGAATTCCTGTATGTTTGCCTCCATCATACTTGATGAACTCTCAAAGCCGTCATCATAGACATTTTGCTGAAGCAAAGATTTGAACTGTCAAGGGGTATTGAAAAGGGTAGATACCTCTGTGCTTTCTAACTCTTCTTCTAAATTAACCTTTAAAGATCAATCTTACTAAGATGCAATTTTACTTCATTTTTTGTGCACACATAGTCTAGTTTGCAAAATTGTCCATTAAAAAGTCAAGACCTTTTTTTCTATTTTGTTCTGTTTTCCAGAGAGTATAGAAGTAGATTCACCAGTGAGGAGACCCTGATGTTCTGCATGCGAGTAATGGTTGGAGTTATTATTCTGTATGATCACGTTCATCCTGTGGGAGCTTTCTCAAAGACATCAAAGATCGATGTAAGTCTGACTTTCTTTTAGTACTCTGTAGGTTTTAGAATTCTACTCTTCAGCTTTTTCTTCAGCACAAGCTCATGGTTTTGCATAAACAAATTTAATTATTTTTGAATGGCAAAATTTAGAATTTACCTTCACCTGCGTGCTTTAATATATCAGCCTGTTTGAAATTAAAATGAGGATAGGCCTTTTTTTTTGTTTTTTTCTTCCAGATACAGACACTAATTCATCTTTGCTCTGCTTTCCTGCCAACTTTATGGTTACACTAAGATAGTTTCATATTATATATACCCTGGGATAAGTTCTATGGTTGTAATGCTTTAGTAATCACATTTATAACATGTTCATTCTTGGCAGTAGCTCTGTTGTAAATAAGCAGATATTCAAAATTGTCTCTGCTTTGTCTGAAATCTGAAGTAGCTGAATGGAAATGTTATTTCTGTAATGTTGATAATGAGCTCTCTCTTTTAACACTGGCATGAGCAATCACAGGGAAATCAGCATTATTTTTTTCATCTGAGATAGTGCCAGCATGCACAAAAAATACTTTTCTTTTTCCTACATGTTTTTATAAACCTAAATACTATAAGCCATGTCTTTCAGCAGAAATAAGCTGTAATTCATTAAAAAAGATGCTAAGTCATTCCCTTTACAAGAGAGCCTACTTCAAAAGGAAACAAAAAAATAGATATTATTTGGCTCCATGACACTGATTCTTCATTAGCATTTTTCATCTGCAGATAGCAGTATTTTACCAAATCTCCTCTTTGACTCTGTTTTACAAGGGGAAAGATATGTCACAAAGAGGTGAATTGATTTGCTCAAGGTCATGCAGATAGAGCCTGGGAATTGAATGCAGACTTCCTGACTGCTAATTCAGTCTTTTGCATACAGAGACAATACAAGTAAAATTTTGATAAGGACCAAGTATACAGTGTGTGTACTTTGTTCCTAACATTTATCCTATGGCCCTGTAATCGTGCAGGAAATTTAGCTAGATGTAAATGGGAGGAAGTAGATGTATGACTCACTTTTTAAAAATGAGTACATAATCCAAAATCTTAATTTGCCTAATTAGTGATATTTCTCTAATAATAATTACAAACATCTTCTTATATTTCAAATGATCACTTTGTTATACTGTGAAAGTAAATTGGTTTTTTGCCAAGCTAGTCACTTCTTGGGAGCCATTTTAAGAGAATTTCAGGGACAGTGGAGCACATTAACCTTTCCTTCCTCTTTGATGACTGGAGACTGTATTTCAAGCTGTCAATTACAGATTTCTATCTTAGATGTGCTAACACTCTTGTTTTGATTGTTTTGGGGATTCTAACAAAAGCAGAAAATAATGGTTTGAGATGGTCTAATCTGATGGGGCATGTAAACTTGTAATAAGTGACTGTAGTGGAGGGGCAATTAATTGATGCGGGATGGCAATTTTCAAAATAAATACTGTTTATTAATTTTGATATTCAAAATTCTCACCACCCCCAACCACTAATTTTTAATAATAACTGGTTTGCTTGCAATGGTAATGGAACACATTACATAAAGGATAACTAGATCTAGTAATAACTAGCAAAAACATATATATACGTTAATTGAACTGGAAGAGAAGGTTCTTGAAGCCAATTGTACCACTTGCAGTTAATTGTCCCACTTGCCCACTAGGTGAACTGAGGGCCCCTTCCGCTTAAAGCAGAAGGCTATGTGGATTTCAAAAGGCTTTAGATATTCACTCACAAAATGTTAATCTCTCTCCCGACTCATGAGGCTAGCAACAATTCAAGGCAGTACCCAACACTTGCAGGGAATTCTTTCAATTGCCTTGTTTGCTGCTGAGACTTCCAATTCCTCCCAGACTCCACAGGATGCTGTGGGAAAGGAAGCAGATGATTTCTGACCTTATCCTGATTTCTCTGGACAATCTGTGTGTCCCATCCAGGTCTGCTCATCTTGGCAGATGTAGGCAGGATGTCTTGTGTTGTACAATCTCAGCACGGTGTCACACTGACTATGCAGACCAATCACACGAAGAGTATAAAGCAGTTCCTGGTAGACTCGAAGGAGGCAGTTTCCAGGCATTCAGCAGAGCCGAGTTGTAGCTTAATGCTATAAACAATAAGGCAGTACCACTGCCAATGGCAACAAGCAGTAATAACAGCAGCAGCAGGCACAGATACAACAGCAAGGCACAAATACAACAGCAAAGTACAAATACAATAGCAGAGCATGTTGCATTACCTGCTCATCTGTTTTTGTATCAATGCCTGAGACTAATGGGTCTTAGGACACAGAATAGCCAATCAGAATGGCAGTTAGCCAAGTCTGACCATATTAAGTGAAGCCATAGGCTTTGCTTTACCCATATTAGGGGAAAGACATAGGCCTAGCACAAGGTTGGCACAAACCAAGCACATGTACTTCGTTTACCACAGGATGCATGCATGAGTAAAACAAGTTTGGGCAAGCCTGGGGCTGTCAGGCTCAGTGGCTCCAGGTTCCTTTGTCCTCTTTCCCATGGTTGCTTCTCCCCAAAATAGAAGGAAGGGCAGAAAAACATGTCTGGACAAGCCAGTACCTGTAATAAGCCTATTTTTGACCTGTCAGGTCTACCGCAACAGTGATACGAATGTAGTCTTGACTTTCTCTAGTTCAGGAAAAGTACCTGTGTCACTTCAAAACGTATCCTGCTACTCTGAGAATTTTGTCTGATCTACTATTTGCAAAGCTAGTTTTATCTTCAAGGTAGAAATGAGCCAGCTGAACAGTGATCAGTAACTGTCAGGCTGGTAGTTGTGCAGGAGGCTGAGCTATGTTGTAATAATTTTATTGGCAAATACATGGACTTTACTTCACTTAAGTGTTTCATCATCCAATTCCATGATAAGGCAGACGTGCTTTTCAGCTGCAAAGGAAATACTGGCATGTAGATTTGGCACTGTAATGTGACTTGGAAAATTAGAAGATTGAAATCTTGACACTACTATGTCTTTATCTGTCATTATTTATAAGATCAATTAATCTAGACTAGGGGTAGGACTTGGATGTCTTCATAGCAGTGAGATGAAATAGGTCCTTCTGGAGCACAATTTCTTACATATTATATTATTCTGAATAGATTAGAGGAATTCCTTATTTCTCTCTATTGTTTATATAGGGGGTCTGTATAGTGGGTTGGATGAGTTTTACCTCTGCTTTCTCTGCAATTTCTAGCGCAATTTGTATATTATTGTTCAACAGTGGCATGCTTCTCTTCTCAGATGAAGGGATGCATAAAAGTATTAAAGGAGCAACCACCTGACACTGTGGAAGGACTTCTGAATGCTCTCAGGTATGTGTGGAATAAATGTTCATTTCAGCCTTAACAAATTCCTCTGTATTTCTCTCCCAGTCTTTTTTATATTTAATACTTTTAATCTTAGGAAGTGGATTTATTAAGAAGACTGGCCTTTCAGGTTTGCCTTTATCACCCAAGGTTTTCTTAAGTAATATACACTTTTAAAAATTCAATTTCATTTTGATAAGCAATGACTATTAATAATGGAATTCATAATGTTCACCAGAGATAAGATTCATTTGATCACCCAAAACTTAGACATCTAAAAGATAAACAATACATCAAAGGTAAACTATATATCTAACCTGTGTTACATAAATTACCTCAGCAACAAAGGTATTTTAAAAGTGAGAGATAGATTCTTTTTCAAACCTTTGATACTTTAATTCTTTCTTTCCCTTTTAATTTTTATGTTTTACTGAATGATACAACTTCAAGTCAACATCAACCTAAATCTTGATCGTGTAGCTAAGTGTTTAAGGTGCTGTCTTGGGAAGCAAGACATGATGGTCTGACACTTCTCTGAAGCTCAGAAGGAAGTGTTACTATAATGTATTCTCTAGCTGTTGGACACTGAGAGTGAGAACTGCAGCTATAACCAACTCCATATTTGTTTACAATGTCTTTTGAATTAAAATTTGTGTGGAATTAGATCCTACAGGTATCAGGTGTGTTTTGAGCTTATGTGGTAGCCAATCTAACTACAAACATAAAGTGGAGAATGGGCTTAAATGGAAAGAAACACAGTAAGAAACACAGTACCTTCAGTCCTCTCAGGACATTTAAGAAAGCTGATTGAATTTGGACTTAGGAATCCATACTGATTTTTTTTTCACTCTCTTTCTAATGTCTTTCCATAATACTACTTCTTTTGAGGCTTTTAGATCAAAAAACTATGGCAGTGTCATAGACAGATGGCAAACAGGATTTAGCCAGGATTTAGCTAGGATTCAGTTAATAGGTGGACACCTATTAACAGGGAATAATTTATTGCAAGAGGTATTTAGAAGATAAAGAGCACAGACTCTGAGGAGTTAGATTCCTGTCCATTTAACAAAATACTGTTTTAACTTGTAATTTCTAGGTTCACTACAAAACACCTGAATGATGAATCTACTTCAAAACAAATTCGAGCTATGCTGCAGTAGTATCCTGAGACAAGTAGATGTTTGTACTGATCACAGAAGATGTGTATGTTTACATAATTTAATAGTTTGATGTTAATACTTGTGTGTATTTACATAACCATTTTCTTCATATTGCTAAAATATATGAATCTGTTCATAACCTGACTGACTTTATATAGTGCAGCCTAAGTTTTTATGCTAGCCTTTATCTTTTGACTTTTAAAATACTTTTTTACTTACTTTCAACTACTACAGTTTATCTGTGCATTACAATCTTTAAACACCTTCTCTATTGGAGAAGTAAGCAGTAGTGAAGACAAAATGGAAATTAAACTGAAAACTCAAAGATAGCACATAAAAGGAACTTCAAAGGAGAAAGATTTTGACGTAAAAGAAAATATAATTAATTTGACACATTTTCAGTCAGTTAGTATTAGGTTCTCATCAAACTTCTATGAGCAAGAGAATACCTGTATGTTCATCACTGTCATAAAATACTTTGTCTTTCCTGTTGTAGTCAGAGATATAACTGATTTTAAGGATTATATTCTGGCTGACATCCAAAAGCATATGGCAGAGAGGTAATTTTACCTTTTTGATTAAGTATAACCTGTACCTCTCAACAATTGGGGAAATTAATATCCTTTTTCAAGTTCAATATAAGTAAAAAAGGATGACCACTAATAGATTTTGAAAATCCTGTATAATTGTATTACATTTAGAAAGGGAAAATACAAATGCTTTGACTTAACTAGAAAGGGTTTCTAAGTGTGAATATATCACGATGGACATTCTTCTTCAAACAGCTCCACCCGGTAATTTTTTTGCTCATATAAATTGGTACAAACCAGAACATTATTCTGTAACAGCAAACCTCCCTGCTGTCTAATTGGCCTCATCAAACTACGAATGATATAAATAAATTTTAGGAGCTGTGCTGTTCTTAGGTACTCAATTAAGTTCCTTGCTAATATTATTCATTTGATGATTCAGAGTCAACACAGAAATGTATATCAGATGACTGCTCTTCCTTGGTTTTTAAGATGTGATTGATGTTTCAAGAAGTTGAGTTCCTTACTGAGTTGTTTGTTCTTACTTTCTAGCATTTTTTTCCACTAAATGGAGCAGAAATACTTTGCCAAAAGCAGCAAAGTACTCATGCTTTGTTAAGTGTCTTCTGGGTGGTCTGTAGTTGCTGTACATATTCTTGCAGAGGTCACGTTCTGAAAATGTGCTCAGTTTCATGTACTTTGTTTGCATGTATGTGTGAAAACTCCAGTGCTTGTGCACAGATTTTGATTTGTATTTGCTTATTCCCATGTATATAAACCAGGGTTTGTGTGCTCTCACTGGAATTTTTACGCATACCACTTCTAAAAACATTACCTTAAGACTTTGAAGATGCATTTGGTCTGCTGAAACTCAGCTGTGCTTGACAAATTGAGTCATTGAACTCAGTCCATAAACAGTATTAATACAGTAAGTTCTTTGGAGTAGGGATTGCTTTAGAGATTGTTTCTATGAAGTTTCTCAAGCCTAATTAGAACCCATAGTCACCAGTGTTCTATGTGTTGTGATACTGGACAGGAGCACAACTCCAGCATTCATGTCGCACATCTGCAGCTGTAGCAGTAAATCACTTTGTTGTTCTTGGGGGCAGAATTAGAAATCACACTAGTGTTTTTTATCTTCTTTTTTTTTTTTTTTTTTTGGAAGTAGTGATCACACTGCTTTTTCACAATAGTAAATCCACTGTTTACAAGCTCCATTTTTAATGGGGGGACATTTAAAGATGTGTATTAGGGAAAATCCTGCATTGTTCATAGTCACTTCCAGTTAGGTAAATCCAGGCAGATGACAGGTCATTCTGTTGAGTTTTGGGAACTGAAGTTAATACATGATTACCTGCAGTTATTTGTCAAACAATGAAGTCTTTAAATAGCCCAGAGGAAAGCTATTTGTCACTTGTATAATAAAAATGTAAACCTTAAAACTTCTGTGAGTTGTCATGTGCTATTTGCCGAAGTCACTGAATTTCTTTGCCTGCCTTGATGTTTTTTGTCATTTGTTTCAAATAATAAAAAGTTTGGTACAGCAAGCCTTTAGAGACAACACAAACAGGTTAAGAAATACTTCATTTAACGTTTTGGATCTGAAGTAGTATGCTCACCTTTATGTATCCAGTTTATAGTTGGTTTAAAAGGTATTTAAGATGTTTTTCTTGTATGCCAACAATATAACCTCACATGTCACTCAAAGAACTCTGGAGTTTTTCCAACTACTCTTGGCACTTGCCTGTCATCATGACCAGGGGAATTTGTCAGTAATGCTTTTCAGAGTAGAGGGCATGAATCTCTTCTATGACTTTCATAACTTGACATTAGTCATCCTAGGCTATGATGGCCACCTCAGGTTGCATTTATAATCAGTAAGGTCACCAGAGGGTGATTAATTTAATCTTAAGATAAGTGCAAATTTATTGCTCTCAGAAGAAGAGCTGTATAGACTAACAGTCAAAGTTGTTGACCTGCATTTTCTCAGTGGCTCATCAGTATGTAAGAATGGATGTTTGTAGTATGATGAATAATTAAGCCTCATAATGGCACCATTTCAGAAAGTGCACAAATAAGCATGACTTTTTTTTGTCAGATCAGCCCTAAGAATCTGCTTATTTTGTGCTGTGAGAAAATATTATTTTAGGCTAGTATGAATTTGAAAGACTAGAATTTGCTGCTGCAAAGAAATGTATTTGAAACATGATTTTTGACTGACAAGCTTTCTGCTGCTACTAAGTGGCTGTCACAAAAGATAGTTAGTAAGATCGTATTTATTGTTATAAAATCTTTTTAAATAATTAAAAGCAATGAAAAAAATCTTTCCTAAGTTGCTTTCTGTGCTGTATTTCAGCTAATTTTTAACCATATGTAACATGTAAATAGCATATGACTTGCATTCTTGTATTTCCTATGAATTAAACAATGTAGGGCATATTAAATGATCAGTCTTCCTATTCCCCCATTTACTCATGAGAAGTCTAATGGAACCAGTATATTCCTAAATAAAATACAGTGCCAATTAGGTGGATGCACATTTGGGAAATGCTGCATCTTTTTTCTTATAACACATCTGAGTTTGGCAAAAAACAGTACAGATTCTTGACTGTCTAATTCTCAATCTGTCAAGGTTCCTTTGAACAGCAGCATAACCATCTGGTCTATCAATAACTACTCCCAGTTTTGTATCTCCTGCAAAATTCCTGAGGGCGCATTCTGTCCCACCCTCTGAGTCACTAATGAAGATGGTTAAATGGTATTAGTCCCAGTATCAACCATAGGTGATGAATGGCTGATAGATGAATGTTGTGTTGCTAATTACAGCCCCTTCGAGCCTTGCAGTTCAGACAGTTCTCAGTATACCTCATTGTCTGTTTATGTAGTTTGTCTGTAAAGATGTTATGGGAGGCAGTGGCAAAAGCCTTGCTAATGCCAAGATAAACAAGCCTTCAGTGACACTGGCCTGCTCTCATTTGTAGTGTATCCCATCCCATTTCTAGGACCCAGCCATCCAGCCAGTCTTTCACCCAACAAAGCATTCACCCATCCAAGCCATGAGTAGCCACCTCTCCTGGGCTTCTTCCAGAGCTGTATCACATGCAGTTACTCCAACCAGATCTCTGAGCGAATCAAATTAAAAATCCCAAATTAAATCTTAACTGTAAATCTTCTTGTTGCCAGGAATATGCTTTCAAAAGTGCATGTTTTAGGACTGTTAGAAGTGCATAATTCTGTGACTATCAAAAGTCAAGAAATGTACAATCTTACAAATAGTTGGAAGAGGTGGAGATTCATTAGTTTTGTTTTTTTCTCTTCTGTAAAAAGTAGGACACTAATTGCCATTATCTTCCCTCAGATGAATTCTCTAATTACAGACTGGAATTACAGTGGAAGCCAGTGAGCTGAAGCAGTAACATGACTTTGATCTAGCAATAAGAGAGTGAAACTCATTTTAGCTAAAAAGGCAATATAACAGATCTGGTCTTTGAATTTACTAGTCTGTAATGCTTCCTGACAGACTGAGGTGAATTCCTGACAATCACATAGTCCGAATTCTGCAAACACAGAAATTTCTTTCACACTGATTTGAGACAAGTGTAACTCGATTGATTTTAATAGAGCTGTTTCTGACTGACACAGGTGAAAATGATGCCATCTGTCTTTTCTCAGTCATGGCCTTTGACCTAAATTGCTCATTACTGAGCAAACTGAGTCTTCTGCTGGTGCAGATCAATGACATAACATGATAATCTTGCAGAGATCTCTTGCACTTGACTGCTTTGAAATTAAACCTGAAATGAACAGTGCAGTAGGTGTTACAGAAAATCAATAAGTATATAGTTAAAAAGTAAACCCACCAAATGCTAATCCCTAGGTTAAGAGAAAGATACATCATGACTTTTCAACAGAGCTTACTCTGGGGTCCAGATGGAATTAATATAACTCTTTTGTCCTGGATGTTTGGACTGTTGGCAATTAAATATTAGATGGATATTAAGAACTTGACATACCTCTGACATTATCACATTGTTAACAGAACTTAAAGGTTACTATATTTGTATGTAGCTTGGATCAAAATCAATATTGCAGCTCCTCATTGTTCCCATTTTGGTACTGCATCCACTTCAGTGAAATCCTAGGGTTTAATGAAATTTTCCATGGATCTTAGTGAAGTGTCAAACAGCTGCCCTCTTACTGTCTTGAAAATTGTGGAAGAGTTTGTCTTCTATAAACACACAAAAAGAAGCTGGAAGAAGACATTGAAATATGATAACCCTCAACTGATTTAGATCTTCTATAATGAAAAGAGAACAAAGCATGAAACTTGACATGGATGCAACCTCTGTGCTGTACTGAAACTAATCCATGTCCTGTGTGGCATGCCAGCATCTGAGAATTAGATATAGCAGGGACAGGTATCTTGGTGAACTTCACCATGCAGATGTTCATGGTTCTAGTTACTAAGGTACTGAATTTGTCAATATAAGACTGAACCTGGTTACATCTCTATGAAAGTTTTCAACCTGTAGAAAGAAAATTGGGCTATTTAACCAAACAAAAAAAAAAGGAACTTTGAGATTTCTGTTGCATGTACCAAATGAAATGTATATATTTGTTCTTCTGATTAGTCTTGGATTATGCATACTCAGGTATACATTCATAATATCTATTATATTTATAGAGCAAAATGTTACTTGTAACCATTGGCTTAGCCAATTATTTGCAGCTGTGTTTTAAAACTACAGGGTGAATGCCACATTTGTTGTACATAGCCTGTCAAAGTGACATTTGCTTTATTAAATTTGGAAGCTTAGAAAGCTAATGAGGATTCCTTTTGTTCAGTGGTTTCACATTCACACTGAGACCCGCTATTCTGATTGTATGTTGTACAACTGCAATTACTTTAATTGAGATATGCAAATAAGACCTTTTTTTTAAAATTATGTTTGCCATTCATTATATAATTGGCCAGACTTTTAAATTATTTAAGCTACACTGTGCTGCACTAAGTCATCAAAAGTACTCAAAATCTGAAAACCAGTTAAAGTTGCTTTGTTGAGAGTAGTATTTCTGAGGCAAGATTATTTTGCAAACAAGTATAAGTAGTCCTCCTTATTATATATGTTTACTAAACAGAAACTAGGGTTTTACTGTGATAGGTATTGCCTCGTTATGCAAGTAGTGTGAATCGAGAATCATGGTGTAGCTAAGCTGGGAAAAGACAGAACAATTTTGGCAGAGTTTGACACTGGAGCCCAAGCTGTTGATCACTGTTGATGTTGGAAAGTTTGTGATTCTTCAGTTCTTTCTTTGTAAGAAATTAAAAATATAAAAATCTGCCATTTGTGACTCAAGGAACAATTTGAAATGCCATTTTTTATAAAAATCAGCCAATAAAGACTAACAAGCAAACATTTGTGGGTTTTAGCTCTGAGAAGAGCAGGTTTCAATTTAATTCACATTACTTTCATCTTTTCATGCCAGGTAGTAGTCAGGCCATTTTTGTGTAAATAAAAAGGCCCATGAAATTGCAGGGGTTGCTTTCGTGTGGAAAATCACACTGGGATTTTGTGTGTATTTGGAAAGTTCATCTCTCCCAGAGTGTTAATTCGACTGTATAACAAGTGTATTAGAAACTATTGCTAGAAGAATTCTCTGAGACATCTTTTATGGACTCCATGGGTCAAAAAGCATTATAATAAAAAGATAGCATTCCAGGCTTTGCAGTGATGGGTCATTTAAGTCCCTGATCTTGAAAGCCGGAAATAATTCATGATCAGAATACTGGCTTCAAAGCTGCTGAAAGGACATCCTTTCACCGTTTTCTTTTAATGGCATGATATTTTTGTCATCTCAAAATTAGAAAATACATTCTTGCCCTCATTTGAAGCAGATTCATTCTTCCACAATTTTGTTCACCTTGACCTGACACTCTGTTTGAAGCACAAATTTTGGGGCTTTCCTGCCACAGACAAAGCGGTTAGAACCTTGTTTACCTGCTTCCTTACTACAGGTGGCAGGTGCTATAGCCTTACTTTTCATTTGGCATTTCGAGGGTCACCACTTAGAGTAGGCATGAGCTTTGCCTGAGGTAGCAAATAAGGACCTCTGAAGAGTGTGGAGAAAGGCAGCTAAAGACCCTGATTGTTTCTTCAGCTCAAATATTAGGGTGGACTGAATCACCCCTATAAATGCTTCTTATCTCTGCACTGTGAACTATTGAGATCCTGGATTATTACTTTGGATGAAATGTCAACTCTTGCACTGATCATCAGGAGAGCATTTGAGAGTTCCCAGTATCTGAAAGTTTTTTGCTCTGAGCAGGGTTTACTGCTGACCTGTGCTGTGATTTCAGCAATAGCAGAAGAGAGGCAACACAAGCAGGAAGATAAAATACATGACTTTATTTTAATTCTCATTTAGTTCATATTTGAGGATCTGATTCAAAATCTGTTCTAGGCATTGCCTTCAAATTGCCAAGCTGAAAGTAAACAAACAAAAAAGCCCAAACAAGTTAAAAAAAAAAAAAAAACCACAGGGAAAACAAAAAACAACCAAACCACAGAAAACACCAAACAAACAAATAAGTACCAAACTCAAATTCTTCATTCTTACAAGTTGTAACTTTTTCTTCAAGTGCACTAATAATTCAACTTTTCTGTCTAGTAGCACTCAGCTGCCTGGCAGCATCACCAGCAATGCTAATTTCCACAACAGGGTTCAGCAGTTCAGCTTTACTGGGTTACTAGGAACTCCTTTTGACTTGCTCTCTCTGATCTCTTCCATCTGCATCCACTTTTAATAAATGTCTTCTAAACACTTGGAGCACTTAGTGCCATTGGATAGGGCTGGGTGATAGGTTGGACTGGCTGATCTTGGAGGTCTCCTCCAACCTGGCTTTATTCTATTCTATTCTATTCTATTCTATTCTATTCTATTCTATTCTATTCTATTCTATTCTATTCTATTCTATTCTATTCTATTCTATTCTATTCTATTCTATTCTATTCTATTCTATTCTGCTGTGGTTTAAGACTTGTTGCCTTGCCTTTGACAAAACTTTAATAAAAGTTTTGTGCTCTGCCACAGTAGTGGAGAGTTACCCAAATTTCCTTAATAATATATGTGTGTGAATCTACAAACCCACTGTACATTGTAATTACAAGAATCTTCAGTCATCTTTATTACCATAGTTATTTAGCTGAATATATTCAGTAGGCACTCAAAGAAAGCATCACTAACAGTTGTTTTATCACATTCTAAAAAGGTTTTATCACATGTTCTGAAAAAGTCCTATACTTAACATGGAACATTTAATAAAAAACCCCAAAGGAAGAAATAAACACTAAATAGTATATATTTATTTTATTATATTCTGGAGGGTTACTGACACCTTAAAATAAATGTCTTCACCATTTCATGCCCATTGTTATGTTTGCTGATAGGATGGGGTCTAAGTGTGGATCTGAGAGTGCACAGAGGAAAGATCTGCTCATGCAAGCGAAAGTTTTGCTCTTCCAAGCAAAGAATAATAAACATTTGACTCAGATGTCAGCAGCAGAACAGCTTTTGAAAGACATTGATATTTTACATTTGCATCCATTGAAGAAAATGGGAAACTACTGATGGGCAAACAACTAACGTAAAAGAATTCAAATTTAAGTTGAGCATCAACTTGAACAGCATGAATCTTGGATGACTTTGGACCAGGTTTAAACTGACTTTTCATGGTTACCTTGCTTTCGAAAACAGATCAAAAGCAAGTGAAGTCATAGCTCACTCTCATTTAAAGATTATTCTGATGATATGTGTGAGAACTTGTCTAAATAAAGTTGAGGACTGAGTCATTTACCAAGACTGAATTCACTTTGCTGTTTGTATTTTTTTCCTGTGTTGGACTTGGTCACTACGAATGGTTTTGACCTGGAAACATTCTAACAACTATAGACAAAAAAAGTCTCTGCTGACATAATCCTGTTAATATAGGTGTCCTAGACATTAAAAAATAGGAGGTTTATTACAGATACAGCTTTGTATGACTTGGAAGTCTTTAATATGCTAATCATGCATAAAATACAAGACAGTGTAGGAAAGGACAGGATTTGGCCCTTAGTTATATCTTAGTAGGTATTTAAATTTTTCTTGGTTTTCATTGTGAAAGTTGTCTCCATTATTGCCAGTGCTACTCTAGCAACTTTTTTCTTTTTTAAATGTACTTACGTTTCATAGATTTTGGGGATTTTTACTTCTAGTCAGATCCACTTTTGTCTTACAGGGAAAGAAAATTAAAAGACTGGTCTGTTATCTCATATTTCACTTAAGTCTAACATACATTTGCTCAGGGGTAAAAAAGGTTGAAGAAAAAAGGGAAATGTCAAAAATTAATAATAAATGGCATATAAACAGAAGCAGATTTTCTGTGATATGCTACCTCTGATAAACTTGATAATGTTTCCCAAATGTGTTGCCTTGGTTCAGATCCCAATCCACTGGTCAGGGTTTATGTGCTATTTTTAATTTTACTGCTTAGAAAGCTTTACATCATCCTGTAGGAATTCCCTCCTACTGTATAGCTGTATCGTTATTTGTAGGCTGAAATTAATCATAATACAGATTCATATAAAACATGTGTTACCACAGACACAGCAAAAAGACAGACCTGGGTGGGTAAAACAAAGTGGATTTGCAAGGAAACTTTTTTCTTTCTCATGAAATATGTTCTCCTTTGAGGTTGCTCTGCTGTTTGATATTGTAGACCAAGGTCTTTCTATTCAGTAAACTCTGCTTGCCCTTTAAACAGTGAAATCAGAATGTGAGAGGCGAATACAAACAACTATAGACAGGAGGGCCTGGAAATGCTTAGGATCCGCAAAAAGCCTCTAGAACTAGGCACTGAAATCAAGAGGTATTCAGGTCTTGGGAATACTTAAAAACAAAAATTGTCTCCTATAGGTACTGCTGTACTGACTTGGTGGACTTATTCTAGACTGGTATTAGTAGAGATGTTTTTAGAGAAAGCATCTTTCCCAAAATATTAAAGATGTGAAAGCATTAAAATGGTCTGAGAAAGGAATACTTCCAATAGCACATAGCACTGACAGTACTGATGCAAGAACAACAACCCCAGAAATAGAAAACCTTGTAGTGTTACCTGCTGATCAGTCTGTTGACTAGTGTTTCTTTGCCATTATCATATAGCAACTGGGAGACAAGCTGCAGCAGTTATCCTTAAATATTGAGTTCATGCTTCAGTGCCCAGCCTTATCTAAATTCACCATTTTGCAGTAGGCTGGGTGTGGTGAGCTTCGTCATCAGGTATTTGATGAATTGGCTTAGCACAAACTAATTCTAGGTGGTTACTTCTGGAAGGCAGGTAATGCAAGTGTCAGTCATTAAAAACGAGGTAGGGATGTGAAAATAAGAGCCCAGTTAGATAACAGGCTATGTCAGACCATGTCAGAGCAGTGTAGTTCCCTTAATAGAGAGGAATAAGCAGCACAGAAGAGGCAGCAATATCAAGTCATGTGCTTCCATGAGGCTTTTGATTTTACCCCACAGTGTCTGTAAGTAGCTAAGGAAATTCAGTCTAGCTAAATGTTACAGCATGAATAAAGACCTGTTCTTGAACTCAGACACTCTCTCTGTACAGCTATATGGGGCCAGGGTGTGGATGTGAGTGTTGAGTGTCTCTTGGCATGATTCAGTCCCGCCCCATGCCCCAGCACCTGAGAAGGTCCATCCACAGATCAAGCCTTTGCTCTGTCAGTTGTGGCAATGCTGTTAAAGAGGCAGAGAAATACTAAGGATATGGTGGTAGTCAGAATGTGCCAGTCAGACCACTGGCCAGAGACGCAACCTGTTTTAAGATTGGCTTTGAATCTTACTCTAGATAACTGTGGTTCAAGAAGACAGAGATACTGAATTGGGGAAAAAAAGACAAATGTTCATCAGATATTTATGTTGTATTACATTATACCTTTTGTGTAGTTACTCCTTTAAACAAACACCAAAATTCATTCATTTGTATTAAGGAAAATGTTAAATTTTGTTAATTGGTGTTATACAAAACTGTAGCCAGCTGATGAATTACAAATTTTGCCATGTAGTCTAAAATATGAAAGACTTAAATATCATCCCTCATCCCCTGCTGAAACACCGTAACAATTCACCCTGATGGAAGTTTGCAAACATTAAGGCAAAACACTAACATTCTGACAATAAAATTTTTAAAGCTTCAGTGGAAATTAATGGATAAAATAGCCCTGTGTTAGCTCTGCTAGGAAAGCAGTCTTTTGCCATTCTTCACCAGTTCATGTAACAGAGATAATTATGCAAGGCTAGATCATTTAATCAGTGGGTTAACAGGACTTATGTATGAGTACACTGGAATCAGAGATTACATTTGGTTTTCTTCCTTGGTTTCGAGTGCCCTTTAACTACAAGAATAGTTTGCTAAATCCGTGAATTATAATTAATACAATTGGAGAAAGTTGAAATATAGCGTAATTGAATATGGGTAAAATGTTACTCACCCTTTCTTATTCCTTCTGTATCATTATAGTAGTCAAGAGAATAACAACGGCAAACAAAACCCCAAACGGCAACACAACAACAACAAAACCCAAATTTAACAATGATGGATTTAACAGTCATGTGTGTCAAACTACAGTGGCATTTTTTGAACCATTCTTTATCCCAGTTCCATCACTCCTTACCTGGGGAAGAAAAACTCTCTTTTCAGCATAAGCTGATGAGCACAATGTTTTGGAGGCAAACTTAAATTCAGTATTGCACATTTTGTGTTCTCATTGGGTATTTTTTTTATACACCTGTAGAGTAAAGCCAGGGATATGTGAGTCACTGCTGACAGAAACTAAATGCTGAGCAATTGACTTCCCCACCCTGCAGTTCACTTTATTGCCAGAAGACAAACGTCTCAGGGTGTGTTTAGTGAAGCTCCTGGTCCCTGGCAGAGGCATTCCTGCAGGCTGCAGGCTGGGTTAAGAGAGAGACTTTTGTCTGCTGAGAGCTGGGATTCCAAGCTCTTCTACATCCTGAAGAGGCCAACGAAGGAAACAGCACACAGCAGCAATAATAAAACCAGAAAAATGGGCTGTGTATAGGACTGGGGAGGGGAGAAAAGGCAGGAAAACACAAAAACTCTCTGAGTGATTTGGAAGAGGGAACAATGCAGCTTTATTCAAACCATACACCAAGGAAAATGGTGTGGAGGGGGCTCAGAAAAGAGTTTCCTCATGCAGACACACGTGTAAACATGGCCTAGGAGCCCGAGTCTCTCTGTTATGTACTATTTATACTCTAGTGTAATTCCAATCCATCAATTACATAAAAAGGTAATTCTTATAAAAAAACCCCAAACAAAAAAACAAACAACTTTAATAAAAATAGAAGGGGAAAAAAATTATTATCCCTACAGTAAAAGCCTTAGACAAGAAATCTCATGTTACCTATACATAATACTTCTCTATTCATAGTGGGAAGGTAACAAAAGCACTATCACAGAATCAGTCAGGGTTGGAAGGGACCACAAGGATCATCTAGTTCCAATCTCTCTGCCATGGGCAGGGACACCCTACACTAGATCAGGCTGGCCAGAGCCTCATCCAGCCTGGACTTAAACACCTCCAGGGAAGTGGTCTCAGCCACCTCCCTGGGCAACACATTCCAGGCTCTCACCACTGTCATACTGAAGAACTTGCTCCTCATGTCCAGTCTGAATCTCCCCACCTCCAGCTCTGCTCCATTTCCCGTAGTCCTGTCACTCCCTGACAGCCTAAAACGTCCCTCCCCAACTTTTCTGTAAGCCCCCTTCAGATACTGGAAGGCCACAAGAAGGTCACCTCAGTGCCTCCTCCAGACTGAACAGCCCCAACTCTTTCAGTCTATCCTCATAGGAGAGCTGCTGCAGCCCTCTGATCATTCTCATGGCCCTTATCTGCACACGCTCCAGCATGTCCACATCCCTCTTGTAATAGGGGCTCCAGAACTGGATGCAGTACTCCAGATGAGGTCTCACCAGAGCAGAGCAGAGGGGGAGAATCACCTCCCTCGACCTGCTGGCCACAATTCTCCTGCTGCAGCCCAGGATCTGGTTGGCTTTCTGGGCTGCAAGTGTACACTGATGATTCATATTGAGCTTCTCATCCACCAGCACCCCCAAGTTCCTCCCTGCAGGGCTGCTCTCCAACCAGTCACTGCCCAGCCTAGATTTGTGCTTGGGATTGCCTCAACCCAGATGCAGGACCTTGCACTTGGCCTTTTTGAACCTCATGAGGTTGGCTTGTGCCCGCCTCTCCAGCCTGTCCAGGCCTCTCTGGATGTCATTCATTCCCTCCAGCCCTTCCCTCCAGCATGTCTGCTGCACCACATAGCTTGGTGTTGTCAGCAAACCTGGTGAGTGTGCACTCAATGCCTCTGTCCATGTCACCCACAAAGATGTTGAACGAAACTGGTCCCAGGACTGATCCCTGAGGGACTCTGCTTGTCACTGGCCTCCACTTGGAAATGGACCCATTGACAGCCACTCTTTGGGTGCGGCCATCAAGCCAGTTTTTTATCCATCTGGTGGTCCATCCATCAAACTCACGTTTCACTAGCTTGGAGACCAGGATGTGATGTGGGACAGTGTCAAAGGCTTTGCTCAGGTCCAGGTAAGTGACATCAGTTACTCACCCCTCATTTATTAATGTTGTGACCTTTTCATAGAAAAATACTTTTGCTCTTTTGAGTATAGATGCATATCTATAAAAGCAAATTAATACACAGTTTAAATAATAAGAGAGAGTGATAAGTAGAGAATGCATGGTCTCTGATGAGCTGAACCTTCCCACAAGTTTTCTGTGTGAGTAACAACTACTTGAAAGCTGGGGAAAGACCTCATTGTTGGGTTTAACTGTGGATATACAACATGAGCCTTCTAACTGTATTATTTAGGTTGTGGGTTTTGCTTTTGAGAGTGGATTTTTTGTTTGTTTTGTCTCCTGCCTTGTTTGAAAAGGCAGAAACTGGAGGTTGTAAGTGAAATGATTCTAAGACACAAGGGTTACTACAGATGTTATCTGTAGTAATCATTGGCAGCAGGTTGAGTATCGGCTCGCAAACTTGTATAACAGCCTTCTCTCTGGTTTGCCCTAATACTTAATCATAAACCAAACTGGAAAGGCAACCCAAAATTCACATAGGTAGCACAGAGGCACAGAATCAGAATTGGAAATACAATATACTTCAAAGATGGAACTGTGATCTTGTAATCCACCTACAATGGCTATTTATATTACTTGAGTACTTTAGTACTTTGTTCCTATCTTAAATGAATTTCCTATTTGTCAACACTATTTTGAACTCTATTTCTGGCATTCACTGTACTACTGGGGTGTAACTGCAGGGTCCATCTACAATGTCTGTAGATTAAAAAAGCATTTCCTCTACCTGCCTCTAGCTCTGTTCATGCATTCCCACTCTATTGTCAGATGTCCCAGCACTTTGCGCTCTGCAATATGCAGTTGAAAACTAATTCTTTTGAGCACATTAGTGCTGCTACATGAATGATTTCTGTCAGTGAGAAAGAATGGCCTGGATAAAATAGGACCATTTTTCAGTAGCAAGCTGTAACTGAGTCCTTTGGAGGTGTTTTTTTGGTGGGTTTTTTTTTTGTTTGTTTGGTTTTTTGGGGTTTTTTTTGTGTTCTTAAAACCTCTTACATTAGTGTTATCTACAAATGAATGAAGATTCTAGAGCCTGTTGCCCATGACTTTTACAAATATATTTGTAAATATATTGAAGGCATTTGCAATCTTTTGATAACATACCTTCCTTCTAACAGTGAATGACTAAGTACGATTTTGCTTTATGAGATAAATGAAGTCTTCTGAATTAACCTGAATTTTTATGTTTGTGTCTTTGTGGGGTTTTTGTTTGTTTGGGGTTTATTTTTTTGGTTGTTTTTTTTAATATGCAGGTTTATCTATACAACCATGTGCATGCAAAGCTGATAGTCTGTAAGATCTCTACTAGACAAATAAATTATATTTTCCTCCTGAACATTCAGATGTTAGACTAAAGAGGCAGTACTTAAATCTTCACTCTTCTCTGGAATTAATGCTCCTAATATGGATAAGTACTGGAAGGGCGATTTTAGAGTGTCCACGGACAGAAGCTGTATAGATGCTGAGATTTTAAATTAAATAATTGTCTACACCAAATACAAGGAATACATTTCTTCATCAGTCTTCAAGGACACAGTGTCTAATTTTTAGGAATTTTTTCTTGACATTATATCCAACCATCTCCTGAATTGTCACAAATTAGAATAGCTTTACCTAATAAACAGCACTGATTTATCCAAGTGGGGGATATCCAAGTGATATTACAAAGTATTGCATTCTGAGACAAACTACTGGCAATTTGCACCTGAACCCCATTTAACTGTGGTGTCTGTATAGAAATACACATTCTTATTAATGATGGTCAATTGTAACACAAATGAAAGAAATGCCAAAAGGAGCAGAAGATGGAGATTTTGTTGTGAGCTGAGGATAAAAGGCAATTTTTACCTAGTAGATTAACCACAGCACTTGTGGAACTGCCAATATTAGAGCCAATGATTCCTGAGATCCCTGGACATCATCAGCATCATCTTCATCAGTGTGAGGAAATCAAAACAATTCGCAAGCTGTCCAGGACAGACTTGACTTGTATTAATTTTGTGCAAAGCTGCAGGATTTCAGATGCTTTGGTCTCTGAGGTCAACTGTTAGGTCCTGCAGACTCAAGATTTAAGTGCACACTTTATGCTCTGATCCTCAGAGTAAGAACAGTAAAATAAGGGATGGTTACACTGCACTAAGTTTGCAAACAGAAACACAATTTCATCATCCTGCCCTATTACGCACTCTTTGCCAGGCTGTACAATGAGGCTCTTCTCCTTCAGGAAGTTTTATCATTATACAGAGAGCTGTACTTGTACTGCAGTACCTTTTTTTTTTTCTTTCTTTTTTTTTAAAGAGAAAAAGATGAGAAAGGATTTCTCTGGCTTTTATATATTTTTTTAATTATTTTTCAATTATAAAATTTCAAGTTAGAAAAAGGAAAAAAAAAAAAAAAAAGGAGCAAGAAGTGGATAAGAGAGACGTGCAGGTCCACTAGCAGCAAGCAAGGCTTTTACCTGAGGAGACCTTGGGTTTGAAGGGGAAAGAGCCTACGTGTTTGGATGTGAGCCAAGCTGTGATCTTTGACATGTTTTATTTTCAAGCATAAATACAGCCTGAGGTCATCAAACACACATTTCCCACTTCTTTCATATCCAGCCTGCAGATTAAGTTGAGGAAATGTGAGTTGCATTTACCACCTCTTCTCTTGCAAATGAGATGTCTGCGATGGAGGGCAGGACAATTGTGGCTTTTGTTTGTTTGTTTGGGCCCACAGCTGGATCTAAGATGAGGGTGACACAGCAGAGTTTGTAATCACATACACAAGGTCCCATGGTAATAACTGAACTATGTAATTCAGGATGTCTGCATTAATTTCCTAATTTAGATCAGGGGAATGGAGTTTTTCAAACAACTCTGTTGTCCAAGTGGTGAAGATGTCTTAGAGCACATGACGCGACTCCTTTCCCCAATATTACACAAGGAGATGTGCTCCAGAAGTTCACTTCACAGCTCTAGATGCTAATGAGTGTTCAGTCCATGGCACCAGAATAGATCCAGCCTTAAATAAGACCTCCACAATAGACATACAGGGGTAATCACATCCTCATCACCAACAGTTCTGCTCTACATATCTGTTTCCTCTTGGGCCACACAACTTCTTAAACCCAATGATGATGAGGGTGTTTTTGTTTTGGTTTGGTTTTTTTTTTTTACTTTATACTTTGACACTAGGACTACAAAAAGGTCAAATTAATTGTTATTTGGTGCTAGACATAGTTTCAATATAACTTTCTTTTCTATTGCAATGCTATTATATTATCCACAGTGAGCAAGACATGGTGTAAAAGGTTCAGCATCTTCCCTGATTTCCCAGCAATCACAAGAAGATGTATCAAACTGATCAAAGATGTTGCAACTCAAACAGGAACTAGGGAAAAAAAAGCCTCCCAGAAGCCTATTTTCCCTCCAGCCAACTGCACTCCATCCTGTGAACATCAGTTAGTAAAGCACACTGGTGTGCAGTATCTTACATTAAAATAATCAGAAACAGATGCATGACAAAGCAAGCAGCTTTTTTTAATTTTTATTTTAAGTTTCCAACTTTGTCCAGTAGTGCCTCTCTGAGTCACAGCAGTGAGAGGTATTCCCATAATTTCTGTTTAGCATTATTCACTCATCCAAGTCAAATTTTCTGGACCAAATCTAGCAGCTTTACACAAGTAGAAATTCTGTCTTCTAGAAATGTCAAGATCACCTGTGATTTCAAAGCAAAACTTATGTGCCTACAAATAATTGTGCTCACCCCACCATCCCTACAGCCTTATTAAAGCTGCTTTCAGGGATGCAGAAATCACAGCCCCAGGAAGTGAGCAAGTTAAAGGGGGTGCAGGACAGAACATGTAACAATTAAAGAACTTCACCTGGGTCTCAAAACTATTCACTAATCACAGCAATACACTAAATCCTTAAACCTTAATTAGATTAGAATAATTCCCAGTTTTTGCAAAGTATAACCAAAAACATCTTCCTAAATACCACCTTCATATCTTAAATTGAGTAGAAGAGTGTTTTCAGCAACCAAATTCCTCAATAGCATGGTGGAAACGCCAGCTGTTTGAGAATGGGCACAAACCTTACTGTAAGTCTGAAGTAGTCTATTGCAAATTACAGAAATAAATAAATTGGAGGAGAGGTGAGGGTGGTGCTTTTTTCTTCTTTTCTTTTCTTTTCTTTTCTTTTCTTTTCTTTTCTTTTCTTTTCTTTTCTTTTCTTTTCTTTTCTTTTCTTTTCTTTTCTTTTCTTTTCTTTTCTTTTCTTTTCTTTTCTTTTTTCTTCNTTCTTTTTTCTTTTCTTTTCCTTTTCCTTTTTTTCTTTTTTTCTCTCTTCTCTTCTCTTCTCTTCTCTTCTCTTCTCTTCTCTTCTCTTCTCTTCTCTTCTCTTCTCTTCTCTTCTCTTCTCTTCTTTTCTCTTTTCTATAAACTCATATGGCTTGCAGATGGATTACTCAATGAAAAGAGTCACATTTGGTATGCAATGCCAACCAGAGCCTAAACTCTTCTGAAGGTGTAACATTGTATGAAATCCAAATTCCTGTAATTTAAAAGAATAGCAATGCTGCATAAAGTTACTGCACTGCTTATTACCTGTTTATGTACTGACAAAAACCTAAATCAAATCTGTTCATCATCAATGCAAGTGCTTTGTGAAATTAGTAAGAACAGGTCTGTGTTTTGTGAGGTCACATTTCCAACTTTAAGAAGCAAAGCAGTCCAAAACCTGATAATCAGGTTTACTTTTTTACCCTTCAAACTCAGCTTTCTAGCTTGCTGCTTTTCCAGTCCATCTAGTTGTCGTTTATACTAGCACTTGCTCATTCAGCATCACAGTATTATTATTCAGCTTAATGTTATGCATTGCTCACCTGAAGTCTGAATGCATCAAATTGTTTGCTGTGTAACACTGTAGACTCAAAAGCCTCTGTATTAATCAGTTTTGCTGAAGTAATAGTTTTTGTTATTGACTAGTAACATAGGGAATACCGGGCACATCAACCAAGGTATATCAAGAGCAAACTCAGGCAGTTTCTCTTTGCTTCCCCAAGCCTCTTTTTAGGTCTCCAAATCATCATCCACAGGTGTAACAACTGCACCTGCATGTACACATGTGCATGTATGTACACATGAAGACAAGCGTTAGTCCTCTTTCCATGATTTATCTCAGAAGCACACAAAAATAAAATCCTGAAATTAGCTATGCTCAATAACTGCTCTTGCAGAGAAAGCACAGCCTTATGCTGATGCATAAAAAGGGCCATCGATATGATTTTCTATGCTTGTGTTAAAACAATACTCCAAATTCTGTGCACATAACCCTCTGTTAAATTCAACTCTTTTTAAAGATTACTCGTTCTTCATTCGGTCATTACCCCCTTCCAAGCCAAATTAATTACACTATTATCTCTTTTATAATATTTGTACTTAATCCTTCATGATCCGTCTTGCCTCATTATCTGATATATAACTGAAAGTGAGTGAAAAAATCCAAGTTACACTGCAGGGAATTTCCTGCTTTCTAATCAGAGATATTTTTTTAGCTCATAAAGTAGCACTACTGCTGTGCTTCCAGAAGTTTTAAATATTTTTTCTTTAGTTAGTATAAATGAGTTTCATGCACATATACAGGACTTTGTATACCTTGGAGGATCTTCAACTTTAAACAGTTTTAAGGGAATGATAGAATCACAGAGTTAAATGTTTGTGTCACTGGAGAACTAAACAAGCAGTTGTAAAGGTACTTAATGGATATTTCTTCATATAGAAGCAACTAGAACTGCCAAGCAGGTTAGATAGCTTGTATCTTTTTGGACAAACCCCATGTGCACTGACTAAAAAAAGTCCTCTTGATATGAGACTTGTGAAGGGCTAACTTAATCTGTTCAGTGAAGAATGAAGTAGGAGGAAACCACCTCTGGTACTCCTTTTCCTTTCTAAACATCTCCACCTAGAAGCCTTGTGTGATACATTCCATAACACTTGTGCAATGGTCACATTTGATGGTCATTACAATTAATAAGGACAAAGTACCTAAAGTAACAGAGAATTGAGTAGGGAGTTCAGTGCCTTAGGTGGCTGAAAATGTGATGGAGGGTGATCCAAGAAAATAGATAACCTGCTGCTTTGGATGCTGCCCTAGTTTGAATAGTAGAATCATAGAATCAGTCAGAGTTGGAAGGGGTCCACAAGGATCATCTAGTTCCAACCTCCCTGCCATGGGCAGGGACACCCTACACTAGATCAGGCTTGCCAGAGCCTCATCCAGCCTGGACTTAGATACCTCCAGGGATGCGGCCCCAACCACCTCCCTGGGCAACACATTCCAGACTTTCACCACTCTCATACTGAAGAACTTCCTCCTCATGTCCAGTCTGAATCTCCCCACCTCCAGCTTTGTTCCATTCCCCCTAGTCCTGTCACTCCTTGACAGCCTAAAAAGTCCCTCCACAGCTTTTTTTGTAGGCCTCCTTCAGATACTGGAAGGCCACAAGAAGGTCACCTCGGGGTCTCCTCTTCTCCAAACTGAACAACCCCAACTCTTTCAGTCTGTCCTCAAAGGAGAGCTGGTCCAGCTGTCTGATCATCCTCGTGGCCCTTCTCTGGACACGCTCCAGCATGTCCACATCCCTCTTGTAACAGAGGCTCCAAAACTGGATGCAGTACTCAGGTGGAGTCTCACCAGAGCACAGTAGAGGGGGAGAATCACTTCCCTTGACCTGCTGGCCACACTTCTCCTGATGCAGCCCAGGATTTGAGCTAGAACAGAATTAAT
The DNA here is from genome assembly GCA_013396835.1 of Psilopogon haemacephalus. NCBI lineage: Eukaryota > Metazoa > Chordata > Aves > Piciformes > Megalaimidae > Psilopogon > Psilopogon haemacephalus. The sequence goes on from VWZI01012492.1 coordinate 183,185, forward strand.
TCTGTTCAGTGATTTTGTGTTTTAGCTCAGCATCTTTTAGGCAACATCACTGTTTGTAGTTAATGGTATATTTTCAGTGTCTGCTTCTAGCAGTGATAACACTGGATGTTTCCAGAAAGCGCTAAGGAGAGGTGTGCAGAGCACAGTCACTGCTAAATCTTGGGTACCACGTTGGGGTGTAGAGTAATAGGCTGCCTCTGCAGGGAGAAGTGGACAGTTCAGGTGACTCTTAAACTGACCAACGAGGTATTCTTTCTGTATGCACCATATTTGGTATAGAGCAGGGAATCCAAGGGATGAAGCTCTCTTCTTCAATGGCCTGCATCCGTGGAGGGCCCTGTCCATTCTGTCTTCAGCCCCAATCCATGTGTTTCTAAATCCAGTTCCAAAATCCAGCTCCTGAATCTGGTTCCTGTCTGCCACTGAGTCCAAGCTGGGACTTCTGCCACAGCATCAGTGGTGAGAGTGATATAATTGTCACCAGGAGAGTTAGGTTTAATATTGGTTTTGTGTATATCTGCATATATTTTATCATTATTTTCACTAAAGATGATTTAGTTTTGTTTTCCAGTCCCAAGTCTCTCTCCTTTATTCCTTTTCCCATTTAGGAAAGGTTAACAGAGAGCGTCTGCCACTCCAAGTCACAGCTGAAGCAGTGGCACTGGGTACGCGTCTGTCTGACCCTTCCGAACGGTGCAGCGGGTGCTGTGCTCCCATCCCTGTCCCGCTGTTGGCGGTTCAGCAGCAGCAGTAGCCCACGTGGGCGCCTCCCGCCGCCGGCTCCGTCACCGGCAGCGGCCGGGACTCGGCGAGGGGCCGGTGGAGCAGGCGGAGGGCGCAGCGGCCCCGGGGGAAAGGAGGCCCGGGGAGGGTTGAGGGCGAGAGGCGGGATAACGGTCGCAGTGTATCAGGCCATAAACCGCGCAGTGCTGGGGAGGGTACGGGGAAGTCGTGTCGGTTTCTGCTCATCAATTACCTGTCAGGACGCTGCTCCAGCAGCCCCGAGATGAAAGAGCTCAGCTTTGTCTATTGTCTCTCTCGCCGGTCAGTCTGGAACCGCTCCCGCGCCGGAGCCTTGATGTTAATCCCAGAGAACGGGGGGGCTGTCAGGCCGACACGCCGGCAGGTCAGTAAAAAATCATTCTGGGGTAGACGCTCTGCTGAGTTATCTTCCCCTATCGTGTTGCTCCGTGTCTTAGCGAGCCGAGCTAAACTTTTTCCCATCCGCGGCAGGGCTCCGGGGACAGGCTGACATACGCCCGTAGCCCGACCCCGACCCCGCCGCGGCATCACTGAAGTGATGGGCTGCGAAGAGCTGCACACCGTTTCCTGCAGGGCTGGGAGACGGAGACTTTCCAGTTTCTGAACCTACAGTAAACGAGCCTTCTCTGAGCAGGCAAAGATGAAAAATGAACGGTGTGTCCACACCTCATGACCCGAGTGGTTTCCCTCTTTATGGTTTTTTTTTTTTTCTCTTTACATTTGTCACTTTCACTAAACACTTTTGTCATGTGCATTTAGAAAAACAAAACTTCACTCTGCCTCACAGAGGTTTGGTTTTTGTTGTTTTTTTTTTATTTTTGCTAGGGCATGCAATTTCCCTCCTCATCTGATGTTTAACAATAAAAGCCTGGCACCTTTACCATTATCTTGTGAGTCTTGAATAAAAAGCGTAAATAATCTCTCAACCCTGGAGAATCAAAGTTGTGTTATGGAGAAGCTGTAGTGGTATAAATGTTGACCTCTGTCTTGGTAACTAATTGAGGGTTTTTTCTTCTCTCTTAACCACTTACCAGATGAAAATATTTGCTATATCTACGTTACTGATAAATACCAAATGCTGTTTTTTCATTATCTGTCTAGAAGATGATCACATTGAAAAAGGTCAATTAGGCATATCCTGGTGAATTGTCAGAAGTGGTATCTGAACATTGAAGTTCAGTTAGACCTGAATCTGTCTGAGATACCTTCAGTTCTCTAGGAACATCTTGTTTTGGAAGCATCAAGTGGTGATGAGTGGTGTCCCTCATGGGCCTTTGCTAGGACCAGGATTGTTTAATACCTTCATCAATGACAGAGATGCTGGAATTGAGTGCACATTCAGCAAATTTGCAGACAACATTAAGCTGACTGCTGCAGTTGACAGGCCTAAGGGAACAGACACCAATCAGAGGGACCTAGACAAGTTCAAGAACTGGACCTGTGTGAATCTTGTGAGGTTCAGCAAGGCCAAGTGCAATGTCATGCACCCCAGTCAGCGCAATCCTTGGTATCAATACAGGCTGGGAGACAAAGGGTTTGAGAACACCTCTGTGGAAAAGGACTTGGGTAAAACGCTGAAACAGGTTGCCCAGAGTGTGGTAGATGCCCCATTCCTGGAAACGTTCAAGGTCTGATTGAATGTGGATCTGAGCAACCAGATCTAGTTAAAGATGCCCCTCCTCACTGCAGGAAAGTTGGACTAGATGACCTTTAAAGGTCCCTTCCAATACAAACTGATGTATTATTCTATGATTTAAGAGCTTAGTACTATGAACATAATCAGCTCATGCTGGTTGACTTGGGAGCCCAAGTAACAGGCTTGGGCATAGTTTAATTTCGAAGTATAGACAACATCTAGTCAAAATAAAGAAAGGGAAAAACACCCCAAACAACTCCCCCCAAAAAAACACACACAGGATTTGAGGCCCTGTGGACTCAGGAAAACCATATATTTCTATTCCATATGCAGTTCACAGAAGGAGTTAGACATGCCTGGTGAGATGTAAGGGTAGTGGGCACAACATCATGTTCTGTGGGCATAGTCTGTGTTTCTACCTTGAAGCAGCTACTAGAAACAAGTCCTCAAAACTGGCCATTGGGACTGGCCATCATGCAATCATTGCAGGGTCCTTTGTACTCCTGAGATCCCCAGCTCCAAACCCATGCATGAGCAGGGGACAGAAAGTGAGGCCTCAAAATGTCCTTTGGTATGAAATGTACAAAAAGGAAAGGCTATCTGTAAAAATCATTCTTTCCTATAAGTTCTTTTATACCTTCAATGGAAAGACATAAAGTTCTCAAAGGGCTAATTGTTCTGGAAATAAAATCATGTTTGCAATAGATATTGCTCCTTCATATTATCAGGATGGTATGGTAACAGAACTGGAATTTAAATGGTATGAAAATAAGCAAATGTATTTTTCACAATATTAGCCTGTCTGTTATTTCTTCACCAGTCTCACAAAAGCAAATCTCCAAAATCCAGAACAGCCACTCTTCTCAATAAACTACGAGGAGAGGACCAGAGACACTTTACTGAAATGAAGTTGCACTTCTCTGCATACCATCTCCTTGTCCTCTTTGCAAGAGTATGGTGGCCACTGGAAAAGCAGTAATGGTGAGAAATGACGTCTTGTGGCAAGCTCCTAAGGTAGAGGGAGAGTTTAGGAAAAGAACTTCTGTATGAAAATAACCCTTGTATAAAATGAACTCCTGTATAGGCAGAGTCAAAAAGAAGTCTCAGCGTATCACTGGGGTTGTTCTCCTGACAGTTGAAGAATGTCTTTTTTTAAGTCAAGAGATATTTTCTAGTGCTTTTTCTGCAGCACTAACATTTGACACGACATTTCAGAAGTGCCTGAGAAACTTTGATGAACCTGACTACTGATTTCCCTATATCCCTTGTGACCATCGTTTCATAACTTATCACATGTCAGCTGAGTGACAGGAGCTGGTTCTGTCACTATGTATATGACTTTCAGTTTGTAGTAAGTGTAGGTGAAATGAGTCACAGCAGACCTCAGTGTAGAAAGGCAATACTTTTATGCTATCCTTGGCAATACCAATGGACCACAAATAACTATGTCGGGGTACTGTGGTTTAGTTGATACATGTCAACTCATTAATATTAAAAGACTTGACCATGTGTCAGAATTCTCTAGCTCCTATAAAATGTCTTAGCAGGGATTGTGCCATGGGAAGGACCTTCTATTTTGGACAGATATGATTTTTTCCCAGAAGTTTAAGCCTGGGGCAGCTTGGGGGGGTCTTCTGCTCTTGAAACTCTTGTGAATCACATCTAAATAAGAAAAAAAAATTCAATTCTTACCCTGGCCTCTAGCTCATACAGTAAATCTACAAAAACCACTCCTGCTGAGAGGTATAGATCCACATAGATCTACACGGAATGTAAATCACAAATCCTGAGAAAGCTGACTGGGCGGGACAGAAGGGAAGCTGTAACATGCATGGCATACATAAGAGGGACAGGTGCAAAGGCAGACTCTTCCCCCCACAGGTGATTTGTGAGAGCTAACATTTAGTCTGTGAGAGAGTGAACTGCTGCCTTGTTTCCTCTCAGAGTTTGGTGACTACTGGAGTGGAAGATGCAAGCTCCTTCTAACAGTGTAAAAAAACCAACAGAGTTGGGTGGTCCAGGTAAAAGTAAGTTTTAAAACCAGGATATTGTACCCTTTTGTTGTCAGCTAAAGTGGCTTTTTATGGATATCAGCTTATGAAGCCTGACTGAAGGAATGCCAAGAATGGCTGTTTGGTCATCTGGATGCTGAACTGACATGTCCTGAAGGAATGAGATATGATTTAAGAAAAATACATGTGTCAGAGTGTGTCAGGACAGAAAATGATCAATACTTGCTACTCTTAATAGTCCTCAGTTCTGCACAGCAGCAGTGAGAAGTCCATGAAGTGTTTTGCTGATGACACCATGAACTCTAAGATAAACTCTATGGATGAGGATTTTCAGGTTTATTTTATGGCCTTTCCAATAAGGAGCAATCTTTTTTTTTTTTTTTTTTTTCTCCAATAAGAATTATTGACAGTTCTTTAAATTATAACAAATGCCTGCAGTATACCTTAGCTAATTTATCTTTAATGAGAAGGTAATTAAAAAGCCAAGACCCACCTACTGATTTCTGCAATGACATTTACTGGACTTGTTCAGAATTTCCCGTATTTTCTGAGCCATGAGTTTTAAGCCAAGCATCTGCTTTGTGAAGAATTCTGTGTATGTTCATAGAAAGTGTTGCCCAAAATTCCTTCAGCTGCTTCAGAAAACTACTACAGAGGTGATTTACTTTGAATAATCTAATCACCCCCATGTCATGAGGCTTTAAATTCAGCACAGGAAGACTGCCTTTTACATTATCTCTGAGCTCATCTTCCCACAGCAACACAACATATCACCTCATTCTCCCTGTAAAGTAACTCTGTTTTCTGGTTTCATTGTCTGCACTTTAACAAACCCACCAGTTCTCAGGCCAAGGGTTTTTTTTTTTTTTTTATGTTTGAGCAGAAGGTTTAGCCAGAGAACTCCCAAAGACCACTCCCGGGCAGCTGTTTTGACCTCTGATTCTCCATCCAGCCTCAGCCTCTTGCAAGTGCTGCAGTTCACATCCTGCTCACGTTTTTCTCCCAATCTTCTGCTACAAGCTGGAGGGTGGGGGGTTTTTGGTTGGTTGCCTAGGTTTGTTTTTGGGTTTTTTTTTCTTGTTTGTTTGTTCTGGGTTTTTTTGGGGGGGTTGTGTTTTCTTTTAGCAGAGACTCAGTGTCAAGTTCAAACATTAATTTCATATTTCTAAAGCTTTGCTGTCCCTGAACTTTACTGTTTATTCCTTTCCCCTACATTTGTATCTTGCTTTTCTGAAGCATGTTTAACTCTGTTTGGACGATTCTGAATTCCTGTAGTACCATACTAAAAATACAGCTTTTTCCCTACAGGGGACCAGAAAAACTGCAGAGCCTGGAGAAACTCCTTTCAACTTCACCCACACACCTGCACAAGGGTGAGGCTCTGTTTGCTTCCTCAAGGCTCACTCTTCATGACCTCATTCAAAATCCTGACTCAGATAAAACACCCCTTGAAATCGATGGCTGTATAGACTAATTAAGCACTTCTGAACTAGAATCAAACATCTTGTTGGAAGGCTAATTAGGGATGATTATAAGTTGATTGTCTACAGTAAATAAAATAGGCCTTCATTTTATTGTTTGCTCTTCTTGGAAAGTTGAGAGTAACTGGCAGGAAGATCATTCATCTTCATGCTGTGTTTTCTGCATGGCTGTAAGCAGGTCACCACTCTGTGAATGTTCAACACTGTACAAATCCTATTAAAAATGATGATGATGAAGATAAGAATAATAAAAAAAACTCTAAAATGTCTTAAAGTTTACCAGAGTTTTTAAATGAATGTTCCTGGGCTTGTTTCTCAGGAGACAGTTTAGAAACACCATTGCTTTACCTAGCTGTTAATTAGAACCTCTTTTGAGAGAAGCAGTAGAAAAGCTGTTACATGAATCCTTCAAGAGATTTTAAGTCTGATCATATGCATCATTTCCATTACATTTCCAGTTCTTTGAATTCTATAACAGGCTCTTGGGTTTACCTTCCCAGTGGGATCTGACCAAGCTGCAATCCAAGCATCACTGAAGTAACACTGAAAATCTCATTAGGAATTTCAATGGGGACTGAAGTTTATGGATGTCGTGCTTTTGTCTTATTTTCAGGAAAGGAAGATAGCAAGATTTATTTGTGTAGTTAAAAAATGGCAATACAAACATCCTTATGAAAATTATTAAGTAATAAATGTATGGTATGATTCCTACATGTGCAGGAATTCCATATGTAGCACAGGGACTGTTATTTAAGAAAACTCATGTTCTCCAGTGGCAACAAATGAAAACCATTTACCATTAAGATGATGTGCTGGAGGGCTGACTGCCAATGCTAGGTAAGCTATCTTGAGTATTTGCACTACAAACTGAAATATGTGGATTGTGCGGCAAATTTTCAATACACAATACCAAATTACTAAGCATTATAATTTAGAACTTTATTTTCACCCTCCACGACCTATAGAATTTCATTTGTACTGACATTCGTGGAAAGTGTCTTTCCAAAATAAACACAGAATAGTAGGTTTTTGTGTAGTGTATTTCAAGTGTGGCAATCTTTCTCTGACTCCATTTCTTTCCTTCACCAGGTGGGGGTGTTCTTGGCATAACATTTCTCAAGAACTAGATCCACAAATATGTGACAATTCACTACCAATATCTGGGAAGAGTTTGGTTTAGTCTATACTCCAGTTCTGACAGCAAGTAGATGGGAGCACCATTTTGACTGGATCATAGAAATGGTCTCATTCTAAGAGGCTTATTACATCAAAATTCACAACAATAAGTCTGGGCCTGTGGTTCTGGAGAAGTTAGTTTTCTGATAGTTTATTTCCTTTTTTTTTTTTTTCTTCTTCAAGTTATGGAATAAAATAAGAATTCTGCAGTAATTCTATGAAAGGATAACATATTTTCTGAATGTAGTTGTTAATCCTATCTCTGAGTTACTAAGGAGCTCCGGAACTGCATTCGTCTTAATGTTTATATGGACATATATAGACTTTTAAGCTTTAGTACTTTTATACCTAAAAAAGGGAAGAAATACTAGTTTACAGTGAAGATTTTTACAAGATGAAAAATGGTCCAAGATTTCAAGTCACACATGAAGGCTGTAACCAAGCCAGAAAATGAAGTCAGGGTAGTACCAAATATAAGACCATCTTTCCTATTTTACTGTCACTCTTAAAGATTACTAAAAATAGAAGTTAAACAAGTAGCTCAGAGAACTGCTCCACTTGTTCCAGTGTCAAGAAAATTAATCCAGATTTTGCAGACTTTTACATTAGAGCTGTGGAGAAGGTGACTTCTGCTTCACAAAAAAATGCAGTGCTGCTTCCAGGTCACACAAGTGAGGTACCCAACAGTAGACATTGATCACCATCATCATTGTTAAAGGTGGGCATTCCTCTGTTTCAGGGGCATCAGTTCATAAAAATGTTACATGAAATTAGTTAAGAGGATGGCAGTGTGGATGAAATGGTTCACTGTCTTCATCTTACAAACTGGAGTTGTAGCAGAGACTGCTTTCCCAAATAAAACATAAAGTTAGATATTGTATTTCCCTTATCTACCCGCTAGCCTCTGTTGAACGTTGTTATGATGAAAGGCATGTGTCTTCAGGATACTTCTGTACTCACTGCAGTCCTAGTAAGCATCATCACCTTGAGAGAAGGCACATTTCAATTTTTATCGTTTGACTCACAACCCATAGTTATCCATGAAACAACATCACAAGTCCATTACACATGCATTAACAGCTTATGATGCTCTCTCTGCAGAATGAGCAATATGAGATCACGCTGCAGTTGTGCACAGGCAGGAATCTCTGCCACCATGCCCATCTGCATCCCAATAATTCTGAATCACTTAACTACTTTCAACCCATTTTCAGAGCAGATAGCATGAATTAAATACCCAATTTTGTAGGAATAGGTGTCCAAGCAGGGAAAAGAGATGTTGTTAGTGGTCTGATTGAGTCAGACCTTCTCTGATCACAAGGTTTTAGCATGCTCTCCACACACTGGAGAATTTGCACAGAAGACAACTATTATGGCTGCTCCAACCACAGGAAAAGTTTTAATTGGTACTCATACCAAAGAATACAACCACAAGACACAAATACATTTAAAACCCCAAGCTTCATTAGCTCTGCTGCAGATGGAGCTATTCGTCTCTCCAGGAACCACTCTACTTTATTTGTAGCAATTTCACCAGACTTTTCATCTTCAATTTCATTTGAACTAGTCTCGCTCCATCGCAGCTGGCCTGCTGAGCTCTGAGAAACAGATGTATGAGGTCCCTGACTGCTGCTTGGTGGACTGGCCTTGTGTCACTTCAGTGACAGTGCTGTGCAATTCCTCCACACCCAGTCTCTTTCCAGATCTCTGAGTACCTTGAGCTATTGCAATGAAGATATATATGAGTGTATATTTCACAGAGAGCCCTGTTACATTTACAAAGGGAAAAAAGTCTTTTTCCAAAAGTGGTAGTTAATGAATCCAATGAGTTGGTTTTGGAACAGATGCATTCCACCCCTAAACTATCTCCAGGTCTCTGAACAAGCTTGGAAGAAACTCCTTTAACTTATAGAACTGATAGAATTGGTGAACGTAGCGTAACATATTTTAACATATGTGAAGCATGCTTTTCTTCCATAAAATCAGCTAAATGGAAAGATGGGACCACAGGAGTCCACCAGGAATGTTTCAGGAGCTGCACAGTGAGATACCTATGATCTTTCAACATCCCAAAAATCTCAGAATATCAGAATTTCTGCTTTCAACATCTTCATGTGAATGGCAAGAGGGAAAGGACCACTACTGACAGATCAGCAATAATATTTTTTTTACCTCTGAAGACTACTTGTGTACCTCCCAAAATCATGTGGATGGTCTTGGCAAAATGCCAGGCATTTGTATTCTATTACATTGCAGCACTGGCAGAAAGCCAAGGAATCAGCAGTTGCGGTTTCAATGAGGAAAAAAATTTTCCCAGAGAGTTGGGCTGTGATGGGATTTTAATGTGATCCAGGATGTTTCTTAGGTCAGCAAGTCTTTTCTAGGTGGCAAAAGGAAGTGATATAAAGAGGAAGGCCCTAAAACCTGGCATTCATGGTGCTTTTTGAGGTAACTCTACCCCTGCTCTTGGCATGTTGCCCCTGACTGCATGCAGAGAAACTGTATTCAGTTAATGATATCCATAACTGAAGACTTCATAGAGCTGTGACGAATGCATCTGATCGATTGCTTTTCTCAGGCTTTGCTTGCTCTGTTTTTCAAGTGCACACCAGCTGCTGGAAAATGGTATATCAATTCTTGCTGTTAGCCACAGCACTTAGTACTGAGGTGCTACTTCAGACTTCTGGGAACATTAGCTCCCCCAAACTGAAAGCATGGACTCTGTACAGAGCCAATTGACTCCTTTTCATTTTGTATTTTAAGCAGTATGTGTTAACAGCCAAGTTATTCTCTGCTTCCTGCAATGCTTGCTCCTTAAGGTAACACTGACACAAGAATGTGATAATTAAACAATTATGGAAGTTGCAATGTCAGGAAATACATTATTCTCCTCTCTTTTTCCCCTTCTCTTTTTCCTCTATCCTCTTGCCAGCTACTTTTCTATCTATGGTATTACATCTCACCATTTACTTCAGAACGAGTGACATGGAGAAGAAAGTATTTAGAGGAAGTTTATTTGATTGACAAAAATATTCACTGCCTTTATCACCAGTGGAGGCCAAAAAAGAATGAGTTACAATACTGCACTTAGGAATAGCTGAGTTGTTCAGATACACTGAAGTCACTGTGGTAAGCTAAATATTGTCACTTGTAAAAGGCAGGAAATGCAAATAAGATGCTGATTCACATGATCTGAGACTAGAATGCATTTTCAGTTTGTGTTGATGATGTAAGATGGTCTAATTTCCACTCAATCTTTTTAATCATGGGTCAGCAAATTAGCTCAGAAAAAAGAACTGCAGAGGATTTGCACCTGTTTGTTTCAACTGTGAAATTAGCTCTGAGTACTAAGTACACTGCATCCCATCCTACAGTCAGAGACCAGCTGTCAACTCCTTATTCAATCATAAAAACACTTAAATTAGTCATTTGACTGTTTTTAGTGCGCATCTATTATAGGCACTCCATTCTACGTGTGCTAGGAATGTCAAGTCCTGCAGGTGATGGCAGAGAACAAACATGAGGGTAACTAGGGGCATGCTCTGAGTCCTCGTCCTGCAGCAGTAGGACTGTGCTCTATATTACTGTACACTGAACATCCCCAGGGACTGGAACACCATCATTTGTGCTGTTAAATTGTTAGGAAGATCCTTGGCAAGTCTCTATTTGGGGCCAACCTCCCTATTCCAAATGCTTCAGAAATTGTTCAGGAACTATCACATGGTGAATGTAATTTCCAGCAGGCACTTCAGGTGAATGTCCTCTACTTGTCCTCCAGTTCTGAATGCAGATTTACTGTGTCATTTGGCCTCAGGAACAGAGAACAACATGGCCCACATTTAATTTTTGGTGCAGATATTATTTCTGTGTTGCAACAAATAGCTGTTCAACATAGAATATTGGAACTCAGGAAGTTTAGCCCAAGAAATTGAAATTGATCTATATACTGCAAATAAAATGTTAATGTTATTCAGCTAATTCAGATATAAAAAGCTGCATGGGGATATAATATAATTATTATGCTTACTTAGCAACAAACACGTGGTTCATTACTGAAGGAGAATTGAATGTGCTCAAGGGATCCTTGTTTTTGCATTCTCCCTGAGTTCCAGGAAGGAAGAAAGGGTGACATTCCTGCCGTGGTGGAATCCACCCTACAGACACATTAAAATCAAAAAGTAGCTTTTATTTCTAAGGCTTTCAAAAAGCTTCTGAAGAGGAAAGTGCTTTGGTCTTTATAATGTCCTAGGGGTCTGATCCAAGCACTTTGGAAGCAAAGAGAATTGCTGAGTTTGCAACAGAAGGTGACATCTCATGCTGTTGAAATAAATGTCACCAAAATAAATGCCATCCTTGATCCACTGAAGTTAATTCAGTCCATAATATTGAAGAAATCTACCTCCATATCTCTTAGCCTTAGCTCCTTGAAATAACAATAGTTCAGCAATGTACATCAGTAGTAATGTATTCAAATGCTCTTTTTATTGTTTTTCTCCCCACAATTGAAATAAAAGCACAATCTACAAGTATACTTAATTGAAACTAGTTGCTAATTGATTTTTTAATTATATTTTATTTTAAAAATGCTAAGAGGGATGACCTTGATTGCAAAATGAAATAAACTATTAGATTCTCTGGATTCTTTCTCCTAAATTGACTCTGTCTCATTTGTATCTAAGCAATTTGTGATTCATCATGGTGTCAGGAAGGAATGTCCCTGTTAGAACTAGTTGGGTTATTTACTATAGCGGAAGAAAAAAAATATAGGAAAATATGTGCTTTTATGACCTGTGATCTGAAGAAGTGAAGGTTTGAGGAGTAGAAAGTAAAATGATTGTTTCTACTGTCAAGCTCTTGGTGGAGTTGGAGAGAAGGGAAAAAGAGGACAGGTGAAAAAAGGTAATTTGTTGTGTATTTTTAGTCCGTATTTACATTGCTAGATGCTCCAATGATGGATGCCTCATGATAAATGGTATTTTAGACACAATCTAGCAACATGGAATACCTGGCACAAATACCTTTCATTTTTCAAGCAGGATCATGGTTTAATTTTACATATTTAACATGTACATAACTCACTGGATGCCATGATATTACTGAATGGCACTGAGCAGTATGTCAAACTCTGATGACACTTGGGTAGACAAATAATGGGAAGAGAGAACTGAAGCTAAATTAACTTGCCTAAGGGCAGATTACAATAAATTGGTAGGGCCAGTGATTAAATCTGGTTTTCTGACTCTTAATGCCATGCCAGGTTTACTCAGTAATATTGTGAAGAAGTGTAAAATGAAACAGAAATTGCAACAAATATTTCCATCTTTCCCTTCCCTTCCCTTCCTTTCCCTTCCCTTGCAGTGCTCAGCAGAAGCCAAAACAAAGATGTGTTATCAACATCCTTCCAGCTACCAGTACAAAACACTTCACTGTGAAAGATGCTGTGGGGAGAACTAACTCAATTTCAAACCCAATGCAATGGGCGAAGCTAAGAAATCAAAATGCAGCCTCAGAAAAACACCTTAAAGAACATAGGCTTATTAAATAGAGATTTCAGGTAATTTGCTTATACAGATGTGGGCAACAGAGAAACTGTATTTCAGAAACAAGTTTTTACATATGGTTTGATTGCCTTAATGTATGTGTTTTAAAGCTCTCAATTCCAAAAATTCAGGTTTTAAAAAAAATTTACTCAAAGTTTATGCAAGAACAAGTACACTTTTTTTTTTCACTTTTCACACACACAATATGACATAAAGTCAATTCTCATTTCCAAGGGTTTAAACAGCATTTTGAGTGCACCTGTTATCCATATAAAAATTGCACTTCCAACTGGAATTTTATGTATGTCCACAGTCTGAAATAAAAGTTGAACTGCTAGTCAAAAGTCAAACACTGTCCTCTGAACAAATGCTAACAGAGATACTCCCTTTCTCACTATTTTCAATTAATTAGAGGATGAGCTTCTCAAATGAACTTAATTCTGTACAAAAAGTTAGTCATGAATATAGATGCACTGTGGGAAAAGAAGTCTGGCCACTGAACTGCAATAGATGACCAGGAATGCAAACTGTAATTCCTGTACACTGTAACTCCTACACACTCCTTTGGCTGCATGTAGTTATATGTTTATCACAAGACAAGAATATTTGCCATGGGAAGATCTGTTTGTGTTCTCTTCCTGTAAATCTTCTTGCTAGCATCAATTTACAGCACTTCCACTTCCTGAAAAAAATGCCTTCAGTAATCATCTGGGAATTATACCCATGTTGCTGTCAATATATTTTATATTGTCCATGAGTGATGGCAAATGTGCTGTGTGAAGAGATCCCAACAACTGCTTAGAGCCTTGACAACTGCAAAACAAAGATGTTCTGTGCTGGCCTAAGCTTCCAAGAATGAGAGAAGTGCTGGAGCCAACCGCATACTTTGGTATTTTTCCAACTCTGGTAGGAATATTTTTTTCTTTTTTGGTAACAAATGGCACTAATTAGAACAATGAATTTCAGTAATTAGATTAAGAGGCTTCAGTAAACAACCTAACTAAAACAATGAGAGATGAAGATGTGAATACCGATTATTTTAAGGTTATTGTCGTTGTAGACTGATGATGGTTCAGTGTACTATCTGGCATTATTATAATTTATGTAGTTACACAGTTTGTTCCAGAGCTGCCCATTGTCTATCTGCTATTCAGATTTAGAAGTAAACAAGCTGGAAGAAAGTAAACCCGAGAGCTGCTGGGGGAGGAACTAACTGCACAGGAGATAAATTCCCTGTTCAGTCGAAGAACGGCTGTAATTTTTACAGAAAGGTTGCTCAGTCCATGAGTTAACATCTCCACAGTTTTAGAGAATGGCGTTCAAATCCCTGCTATCTGCTGCATATTTTGTGTATGATCTTGAACAATTCACCTGAATCTCAATTTCCCAATAGCTGAAAACTACAGTAAAAAACAGGAAAAATTTTGTCTTTCAGGAGTGTTGAAAAGTTCATGACATGATTGGATAAGAGGAAATGAACTCATTTTGATGTTTCATGAACCACTGTAATATTTTGCAAATTACCCTACCAATTGACATAGTCTGAAACCTGAAGGATGCTCAGTGTAACGCCTCCCTTTGCATGGAGGATCATGTTTTCAGTGAGGAAGTTGTTCTTTCTATGGTGACATTAGTTCAGTGGCTCTTCACATGTGAAGTTGTTATATCTTTTCCAAAGTGAACATTTTATAATTATTATTTTCTGTATAGTTAGTCTGACAAGCATGTTTGCAAAGAGATTTCATTTTTAGAATGATTAGTAAAGAAATTTGGACACACACTCCCACTGAAGTGGGAACTACACTTTATTCTTCAGGGCTGAGACAGCCCTGGTCATAAAAGTCAGCTTTGCTGATAAATTTGTTCAAGAACCAGTAAAACTTTCCATAGTTTTGGTCTTCCACAGCAGTGTAAAAGAATGGATTAAGTGACAAAAAGGTAAGAGTAGTGTTGGACTGGAGACTTACTGATTGAAGACTGCAGTTTGTCTATGTTTTAGGAGAGAAAATAGAAGACATACCTCAAATATTAATGACGTTGTATTTCTTGTTTAGAAAATGGTTTCGTTTACTAAAGGGAAAACAGTTTGGAAAACCTAATGGAGAGGAGAGATTCGACAGGAATTTTAGGATAATGAGGCTTGCTTTAGTATGTACGTGCTACATACCTACCCCTTGCAAATTGATTGCCAGGGCATGTGAAAATTATAAAGCACCTTTAAGTAGAATTTTGAGTTAGTGGACACAGAAGGTTTGCACTTAAATTACTTTAGGAAATCTTTAATTCTAACATTTAATAAGTCCCAGAATACCAGTAAAACTCCACAAGAGTGAAAGTAAACTTTGAGTGTGTCAAAATTCCAAAGAAGTCTGAGAAGATAACTGGAGCAAGTGTGGGTCAGTTAGTCTGACATCTGTTTCAGACAATATAACAGAAAAAAACAACAACAAAAAACCCCCCACCAACCTCACACACACAAAAAACCAACCAACCAACCAACCAAAAAAAACCAACCCCAAAACCCAAAAACCAACCTGGGAAAAGTATCAGCTGAGAAACAATTAGATAGAAATAAAATTAATTCCAGACAACACAGTTTTATGAAAAACAGATCATGTCAAAGAAATCTCACATTATTATTTGATGAAACTGCAACCTTGTTTGAGTAATCTGATTTTTGTAAAATATTTTAATGTAGCAGCACAGCATGTTCTGATTTAAACATTGGCATTGTATACTATTAATAAATCAAATGTTTTATGAATTAAGACCTGGTTAAGTGATAGATCTTAAAAAGAGGTTGCCTCCAGGAAATTATCAACAGCTGAACATACTTACAGTGAAGTTTCATGAGGATCAGTAGCAGATCTGACACCGTTCAGTGACTTCACTGATTCTTTTTGAAAGTAAACAATAAATCACTTATGATATCAGATTGAATTAAACCAGAAAACAAACAAACAAAACCCACCAACTTGGTAAAATAATAAATAAGACTATTGCAAAGAAGTAAGATCATCTGGATCTTTTCATAAACAGGACTTTAAAAAAGACCTTGAGATCAAAGTAATGGAGCAACCTAATGTGAGGTCTCAGCATAGTGAAAGTGCTGATAATAGCTCTAATTGTAGCCTGCCTTCAAATGCAGCTACGTTGTTCTCTGGATTTAGGCTCTTTGGCATGCAATCAGCTTCAGTGTCTCTGTACCACATTTTTCTACACTTCCTCTTCTGCTGCTTAGTATAAACTGTGACATCTCAAATGCCTTAGATACCTCTGCCAGCATGATGTAGTTTTGCCCTTGATCAAAATCGCACTATTTTCACAGGGAGAAAGCATAATGGCTATTAAATAGCCTTTCAATCTAGGCAGAAGGAAGTAACAAGAACCAATGTCTGGAAGTCGAAGACATAGACATTTGAATTAAGATGCATTATAGTTAGTATATGCACATCACTGGTAGAAATTATCAAGGGAACAGCCAGCTTTGCTCATGTCTGTGCCTGTAGAAGCAGATAGTTTTGTGAATGTGGATGAAAATTCCAATGAGACCTGCGTGAAATATACTGCATAACTTTACTGCCTTTAAGAACACCGACCTATTGAAAATTTTTGTTTACTGCTCAGAACGATCAGTTTGCTAACACTAATTTTAGAGTGTAAGAAGTGGAAATCTCATAGGCAGAATATAGTATATACAGAAGGATTTATAAAGCAGAAGAGAGTTCATAGAAGTCAAATCTGAAACTCTACAATAAACTTGCCACTTGAAAGCAAAAAGTCTTAAAATGGTCCATGGTTAATGCTTTTCAGATGACATAAAGGGTATGACCTTGACAGGTCATCTCCTATCTCATGTCAGGATCAACTCCACTGAAAGCTGATTAAGAGAAAAATAAAATGCCAGTAATGTTGAGCTCATGGGTACAAAATTATCCTTGCTGCAAAAATATTTATAAATTACTTCTATTACAGCTGAACTCCTTCCTAACTCAGGCATCTCCAAGAAATAATAGAAGCTTCAAATACAACTTGTGAATGTGTGACTCTTCAAGAATCCTTAAAATTCCCCAAATATTCTGTTTCTTAGAGCCTACAGACTACAAAACCGCAAGACACTGCAACTGAATATGCATGTCTGTAACCTAGTTTGACTCAAAGGTTAAAGAATGCCCTGGCCCTGTTTCAACTTGGCTAATGTGGAAGTGCTGAACAGGTTTGCACTTCAAGAGCAGAACAGTGAGATCAACTGTAAATGAGTGAACTTTTCAATGTAGACACTTCTTATTCAGGAATTCATAAGCTGGGCTGAAGGGGAGCATGTCACAGACAGTGTTCATTTTCCATTATGAGTTATTTTGAGATATAGACCAATGCTGTCCCATTATTAATGTGAATACAAGAAATACTGGAAGAGATATCCTTCATCTTTCTAGACAAAATAATGTAAGAGTTAAAGGAGTCCTGATACAGTTACTTTGGGAAATATCTGAACTCTTAGTTGTATGAGATAATGATCTACAGAAACTACACAAGTTGTACCTCACAAACCTCATTCAAAGACCCTGAAACCACACAAGCTAAAGAAATGTAGAATTTGAGCACATTACACCAATTCATCTAAGTAAGACTTGACCTAAAAATACCATAGGCCTTTTCTGCTCCCACTCAGTATCATCCATAGTGGTGTCAGACAAGAATAATGCATTTGACACCATCATTTTGAATTTGTAATGACTGAGAAATCAAAATTACTCTTTTACATTTTCTATTTATTATGGATGAGAACAAATTTTGACTCAAGGAACAGAGATTATATTATACCAGCATTTGCACTGGCATACAGAGTTAGATGAGAAGAAGAGCGTAGGGAGAGAGCAGGATTAGCCCATCAGCACAAGGTCAAAGCAGCTGTGAAGCCTCACATGAAATCTCTCACGTTGGATTAGTATGCACTAGAGCCCAAACTCCTTCATGGCCTGGCTCTTGCCCCAAGAACATGGCACAGATTCCTGGGCAGGAGCCCTGTTTTATGTAGGAGTGCTAGCCACACGTCTGGTATAAGCACAGTTGGCTCAAGAACAAGGCATGATCTCGATCTGTTCTCATAAGCACTGCAGTCATCACTGTACTTCACAGACACTTTTATGCTGCGCTTGCTGTAAACAGGCATAATGAAAAGATTGTGCCTGACCCGGTTTTAAAGATATTAAAAGACAAGTCTAAAGTGACAGACAGGAGGTGGCAGAAACCAACAAATGCAGCACAGTGAGAACTTGTCCTTCCATTAACAGCTATTTATACACAAGCTGAGAGTCTACCTTTAACAGCTAACATACAGCATGCCAATCACTTTTCAAACACAGCTTACACAGATGACATTGCTATTTTCTCCCAAGAGCAAAGGAAGTACAGCAGCAGTTTGTGACTCTGTAGTGTTTTCTCTAATGGACATCACAAGCATTGTCCTTTGGGATAATGTCCACATCTCTTATCATTTGCATTTCAGTGCCAACCCCACTGACGGCACTCAGTGAACAGCTCTGTGATTTCTAGCAATTTATGGACACTGCTTGATGAGAAGTATTAAGATGGTTATGTGTGTACTATGCAAGTTCCATAGACAGATGATCAGGAGGGTGGACAGCAGTTGAAATAGTCACTTCCCAGCAACTGTGGTGGATTACATCTGCTCCTTTACAGGCTCACCGGACTGTCCTTCCAGGATCATAAGCACAGATGGAGGAGATTAAATTGATAAAGATGGAGGAGAGGAATTTAAATAGTCTGTCAAGGGAGACATGCATTGCTTTTGCTCAAGTAAAGCAATACCTTGAGCCTAATGTATCAAAAGAGAGAAATATGCAAAAGAATTCATGTGGAAGATAGAAGCATTCTTGTAGGCATATAGTAACTCTTTCCCATGTTACCTTGTCATACCTACATGGGGATTGAATTACTGTTTTCTTTAAGAAAACTACGTTGGCTAATAGATGACAAGCTCTGAAGGGAAGCCTCTAAGTTGATTCAGGATGTGTTCAGCTCATATTTCTCTCAGTCACCTGCACTGTGGTTTGAATTCAGCACTGTGCTCATTTTCATAGATGTTCTGTAAAATATAGTCCTTAATAATTCTGCTGGAACACTTCTCATGTTTTACTACAAGCACAAGTTTGTATTACCATAACTTTCTGAGGAGTTATTCTGGCAAAAACTAGCATACAGTTTGAATTAAGCTAGTGCAGAGTATCAGCATATTCTTGTGTCTATGCTAACTGTCTTCATCTAAGCACCTCTATACTGGCACTTGAATTGTAACCATACTGTTCTGAATGCAATGTTATATGCTATTGTTGTGTTGGTCTGAGGCAAGAATTAACCCTGAATTTTTAACTTGAAGTATTAAAGGCCTTTTCTCTATTCCTCCAACTGCCTGCATCACACTTAGCTTTTTAGTCTTTGGACTTATGAGTTCCTTTTGATGTAATAGTCAAGTCAAAAGAGAAGGCTTCAGCTGTAAGGTTTTGTATATTGGCAGACCTTAACAGTCCTAAATGTTTAAACTTTACTAAAAGTTATGCAGTTGATTCACTTAATATTCATGCAAGCACTTTACAAAAAATTTATAAAATATTTAAATTTTCAGTGTTTATATTCACATACACTGTGAATATTTTCAGTGTTTTGTATTTACATTTACAGTGGTTTATATTTACATTTTTCAGAGCTTTGGTACTCAGGTGTAAACACTGCAAAATCAAAAGATAACTACCAGCTTAAAAACCAGAGTGGACATCAAGCAAAAGGCACTGGCCAGCAGAACGTTAGAAAATATTAAGGCATTTTGAGAGGAAAGCTGCTGGCCTCTGAGGCATGACACACAGTTCAGTGTTTCTGTCACTGCTCCAACTGGCTGACCTACAGACTGGCTCTAGACCTGGGAACAGCTTGCCCAGTTATCAGCCCAGAAATGAATGCTTCAGCAACCGAGCATGTGAAATACAGAGGGAAGAAATGTGCTAATGAGGTTTTACATAGTATTTTGTGTGTTGAATTTAGAAATAATGAAATAATGCATTGAGAGAACAAAAAAGAAAAACCAAGACAACAACCAAGTAACCAAAGAAAGAAAGAAAGAAAGAAACAAAAAAAAGCTGTTTGGAAAAGTGTTAAAATCAAGAATTTAGAAAGTAATAGTCATTAAATAAATAATGAAGTCCACATAAATTTGTAGTCTGATAACATGAATTTGGTTTGCATGTTTGAGACCTTATTGTTCTCTTGTTCCTTAATTTAAGGTAGAGACTCAGCTTCAGAAAGAGTGATGCATTAGCCTGGCTTTAGGCAGTCTTTCCCTTCCGCAATGCCACAATAAACATAGACAGAAATACAGACAAGGAAATAGGAGACATTTGAGAACATCCAAATATGAAACAATTCTTACATAATGCATAAATTATGAGTCTGTAAGCAAAGCAAAAGAACTCAAACATCTGTAGTGACAAAGGCTCTTTTGCAGAAATACTTTTCAATATTTAAATAACCATTTCTAATAACCTTTGGGGTAACAATGGAGTTTGATTGCTGGCCATGACCTGCAATGGAAAATGAAGAGGCATCCAATATAATTTTAGTGCAATAAATAGATTCTGACAAAACTAAACTGTAGGGCTGTAGAAGCAGACTGTTTTCCTGAACTGCTTTGCCCTCTGAAATATTTTGATGGCATGACATACAGTGTTTGTTGGTTTACGTGTCTTTATATGCTTCAGCCTCTCTCTCTGTCAACACATTCCTCTTCAGCTTCATTGTGCTCTTCACTTTTCTCTGGTGCCGTGGGAACATAAAGCAAATGATTCTACTGTTCTCAGCTAGAAATTGTTTTTCATTATAATTTCAAGAGGGGCTTTGAAGTATCTACTTAGGCTCTCACAGCTAAGAAGAGACAAGGCAGTTGCTATGCTACTTGTTGATTAAATGAAAAACAGACCTGATAACATGTGAAATCTTTCTAAGAGGGGTGTTTCTTCTATGGAGATGAGTACTGAGCAGTTAAGACCTGAATTACAAACTTATGTGTCCAAGATTAAATATCTAACTGGTCACTTGCAGTTCCCAAAGAAATGAGCTGGCAATCTGGAGCTAAAGTGTCAGCTGGCATAAATCATCATTGACAATAGCTAAGGATTTTGGCACCAGGAGATCCTGAAATTGTTAAAAATCACAAAATTGCAATTAAGAACTAAACAAACAAACAAACAAAATGTACTTTTCTGAGGTGCAATGTTACAGAAAATTCTAATCACATCCAGGAAAAGAAAAAATGGTCAACTCTACCAAAATATGAGTAGTATATTAAAGGAAATAATTAACTTTATTTTTTACTTGTAAATCACAGTTTGAAAATTATTTTCTAAACTCTAAGCTCTAAAATACAATTTATGTTTCTGAAATAGAATACAGACCTCTAAATTCAGGGAAGCAATCTAATGTAGGGCCCTGAATCTGTTTAGACATTGGAAGTCTCTTAGATATGTTGTATCCCTTAAGTCAGACCTAACACGTTCTGAGAACATGGATTTCAGAATAAAATATAAGTCACAATGAGTTCTACTGTGAAACTAAATAAAAAGAGGTGCCAGAGCAGTTTATTTATTAATGATTTTGCACAGGGAGTAGAATATGTATAATTCAATATTTCATTCTGAAAACTGCAACTCTGTTTTTCCATCCTATTCTTGAAAATGGGCAACTCCGCAGCAAAGGATGTAAAAGCTGTAAGACCAGAGAAAGAACAGGTAAAAGAAAGCAAAATTTTGTAGTCCAGATACAAACACTGCTGGGAGAAAGCAGAAATGCTTCTGCTCTATATGTCATTTCCTTTCATGTGTGTTTATCTGTTTGGACAGAAATACAGAAGCAATCCACAGCTGCAGAACAGAAAATGCTATTATACTTCATCTTGCTGTCTGTATTCTTGGTCTCATGTTCATTAGCGGGATTGTGGTTACCATGTGAACTGCTTGGGGAGTAGTAAATGTACCTATAAGCTTATGGTTATCCTCTTAGAGTAGAGGAGACATTTAGTTCCCTTAACCTAAGAAGGTCTTTTTTCTGTTCCAGTGATTGGCAGCAAAACACCTGATTTTGTAGCTGCTCACAGATAACAGAGATAGCAAGGGTCTCAATTCTGGCTTAACTGGGAAGCAAACAACAACTATACATTTACATCGAACATCAAAGCTCAAGACAGAGCATTTTCAGATACATTTCAATCTGCAGCTTGAAGACCAAGCCGGCGGCTGTCGACACCTTTCTCTCCCATGTGTAAGTGGCTGATGTGTCTTCCACCCCGACTCCAAAGAGTCTAGATTGTAGGTAACACATTACTGTCTGTTGCAACATATGTCTTTCATTGAATGGAGTTCTACACAGAAGACATCAAGATGTATTATCTGCTGTACTTATTTGATATGCATATGGTGCCTTAATAATATACACTAGGTGAAGAAGTAGCAGCTCACTATCAGTGTGTTCATAGACAGTTAACACTGGACTTTTTGTGAGTATACCATTTTCTGAAAGTGAAGAGATTGAAAATGTTAGAACAATAGGAAACTTAATCTATTAATTCATGCTTTCTGGAGAGAAGGTGAAAGTAGGGAGATTCTCCCAGGGCAGCAGTGTCCACAGATATTTTCCATTTTATACTTTTATTTCATGTTTTCTTTAATTTTCCATTTCATATCTGATATGGGATTGCTAATTTATTTTGGATTTGATTTTTTTTTCTATTTTAAACATGGATATGCTTTAACAGTTAGATACAGAAAAATAGATTAGTAATTTCAAGCTCATAAAAGGAAATTATATAAAAGGATAATTTCTTTGTTTATTGTTTCAGATTTTCTTCAATGTGCTTAGCAATTCATCCAATCCATGCACTGAAAAAAAAGAAATATTTTATTTCCAAAGCAAACAGAAATTCCAGTTGCATGGTAACCAGCCCACATACTAAGCCACAGAAATATCAGATCCAGAGAGCTCAGGACTTTGCCAAAGAATCAAATGCTTTTAATTGCAACAGGGCTTCTAACCATTACACTGTACAAAATGATCCTGTAGCCAGTTTATTTGCAACACTGAAGTCAAGGGAATTACACATATTGGAGAAGGTGATTCTAGCTCTTCCCCAGCAGTTTACCCTTATGCAACCTGCAGAGGGGAGTTTGCCTCCTTCACAGAGAGAGAAAGTCTGACCAGCCAAGATGCTCTTTCTGTCAAAAGGAAACTTTAAAGACAGCGTGATTTTAAATCCACAAAGTAAAAGGGCACAAGAATGGAGGGCATAGGAAGAGCCAGGAAGGCCCCTTAATGTTTGCCATGCTTCTAATATTATAGAGGGAAAAAGAACAGACACAGCTGTTGCCCTGGCCATTTCATAGCATATAATCATATAATCATAGAATGTCAGGGGCTGGAAGGAACCTCAAAAGATCATCTGGTCCAGCCCCCTGCCAGAGTAGGATCACCTAGAGCAGATCACACTGGAATGCATCCAGAAGGTTCTTGAATGTCTCCAGAGAGGGAGACTCCATAACCTCTGTGGGCAGCTGGTTCCAGTGCTCTGTCAACCTCACAGTGAAAAAATTCTTCCTCAGGTTCACAAGGAACCTCCTATGCCTCCCACCTGTTGCCCCTTGTCCTGTCACTGGGCATTACAAAAAAGAGGCTGGCTCCATCATCCTGGCATTCACTCCTTATATATTTATAAACATGAATGAGATCACCCCTTAGTCATCTCCTCTCCAAGATAAAAAGCCCCAGCTCCCTCAGGCTTTCCTCATAAGGAAGTTATTAAATTTCCTTAATAATTTTTGTGGTTCTGCACTGGACTCTCACAAGCAGTCCTTCTTGAACTGGGAGGCCCAGAGCTGGACACAATACTCCAGATGTGGCCTCACCAGGGCAGAGTAGAGGGGAAGGAGAACCTCCCTTGACCTACTAATCACACCCCTTCTAATACACCCCAGAATGGCATTGGCCTTCCTTGCCACAAGAGCACACTTGCTGGCTCATGG
Organism: Psilopogon haemacephalus; assembly: GCA_013396835.1. Classification (NCBI taxonomy): domain Eukaryota; kingdom Metazoa; phylum Chordata; class Aves; order Piciformes; family Megalaimidae; genus Psilopogon; species Psilopogon haemacephalus. The sequence continues at coordinate 206,873 of VWZI01012492.1, forward strand.
CCATCCTTCCACCCACCCAGACTCCCAAGTCCTTCTCCCCTTCACTGCTCTCCAGCAGGCCAGTCCTCAACCTATATTGGTACATGGGATTGTTCTTTCCCAGGTGTATGACTGTACGCCTGCTCCTGTTGAACTTCATTAAATTTCTCCCTGCTCAACTCTCCATCCTGTCTTAAGTCTCTCTGAACGGCATCACAACTCTCAGGTGTGTCAGCCACTCTATGCAGCTTGGTGTAGTCAGCAAACTTGCTGACAGTGCACTCCATTGCCAGGTCAATGAATACATTGAATAATACTGGTCCCGGTACTGATCCCTGAGGAACTCCACTAGTTACAGGCCTCCAGCTAGACTGTCCCATTGACCAAAACTCTGTGACTTCTTTCCTTTAACCAGTTCCCAATCCACCTCACAACTCCATCACCCACACCATACCTCCTCAGTTTAGCTATGTGGATGCTGTTGGAGATGGTGTCAAATACTTTACTGAAATCAACGTAAAGCACATCCACCTCTCTTCCGTCATTTATCCACCTGGTTACACCCTCATAGAAGGTTATCAAGTTGGTCAAATATGACTTGCCTTTGTAGAACTATGCTGACTGCTCCTAAAAACCTTCTTGTCCTTGATACAGCTAAGCACAGTGCTGAGGATAAGCCGCTCTATTATCTTTCTGGGGATACAGGTGAGGCTGACCAGTATATAGTTACCTGGGTCCTCCTTCTTACCCTTTTTGTAGATTAGAGTGATTTTGCCCTCCTTCAACCCTCAGGCACCTCTCCTGTTTGCCATGACTTACCAAAGATGATGGAAGGTGGTCTGGCAATGACCTCTGCCAGATCCTTCAGCACAACCTGATAGTTTCAAAGGTTGTGTGTACTTTGACTTCTCTAACAGTGTGGATCCACTGGAGAGAGATTTCAAGAACCTGGAAGAAAGTCCTGAAAGTGGTCTAAACACCTTTCTAAGAATCACGATATAGGGAATTCTGATCAGAAATATCTCCATTGCTTTCTTAAGCAAGGAAAAAAAAAGTCTCAAACCAGAAATTTCTTCACAGTTCAGTTTGTAAAGTGCTTTCACAAATAACAAGCTAAAGAAATTTCTGGTTCATAGCGTGTGTTTTCTCCGCAACCATGAACTTAAGCAAAAGTGAACTGACATCAAAGCAGTCATTGAGCTATTCTTGATTTTCTGCCTGACATTGAATGCACCTCAAATTATGGCTTTCACCTTGATGTTTCATCCCATTATATTCCCAACCTTTAGTCCACAGACAATGGTTGGTAGGAAACTGCAGTAATAAGGGTAGGATCTGTATAGATGTTGATCTTTGAGAGAACTGGCAATTCAGCAGAGGATGGTGAATCTTGGTTGAAATGAGCCATGTTTCATGCAGCATATTGGTTTGCCCTCGGCATGCCACCAGCTTTGTGAGCAACACTCAGTCCTCAGAATTGCCACTACTACTTGTTGTGACCCAGCTCATGTCATGTCACTCCATCTTTCCTTCCTATACCAAGTTCTTTACTCACTGTATTTTTAACTGTAAATGTATCAGAAAGTATCCCTTCAAATCTTCAGATCTGTACTTTTTTCTCTTGGTTTAGGTTTCCACAAAAGCACCAATCAGTGCTAGTCCAAATAATACAGCTAGGTTTGCCTACTTTGAATGCAAATCTTCGTGGCACAAGGACGATTGTCTCCTACTCTGTGGTTGTTACTGGAAGATCTCTCCTGCCAGTGCTCACCAGGGAAGGCTGTTGGTCCTCTAATGGTCTGGTTTCAAACTGAAAAATGGTCTGGTTGTTTGACCTGAAAAATAAATGGATGAAACACAGAATCCTAAAAGTATGGTACTCTTGAAGCAGATCTGTTGCTGGAGCGAGACAGGATTCAAGAGAAGCAGCTGGAGTCTGGTATGTAGGATTTTATGGACTAAAGCCAGGGAGCTTAGTTAATAAGTCAGCAAAACAGACTGTTCCATCTCCTAATTGGCTGACAACTTCAGGCCCTAAGTGCCCATTTATTCATAGAGGGAATGCCACAACTGGAAAAGATCTGTGTTAGCTACAACCTTCATAGTTGGTTTATTCTGTTGAAAGTGACTGAATTAATCTGTCTCTGCAGACAAAACACAGGTTGCAAATGGTTTGTGGGCTGTAGGACCCCTGAATCAAACCATGAATTTGTATCAGTCTGAGTGGCTCCATCTTTATAAACAGCCAGGATGAAATTTCTTATTGATTTCTCAAGATAATATCAGACTTAAGATCCAGAAAGCCTACAACTTTCTTTATTCTCTGTCTTTAAATCCGAGCTGGAGATAAAACAACATATGTGATACTAAGCAAGAATATTCTGTTCCATAAAAGTATTTATATTTGATAGTTGTGAGTGACCAACTTATTGTAATGAATAACTGTGTCTGATTCTAATTGGTCCTTCTATAGTTTTAACTTATTTGAGTCTTTCTCTCAGACCATTTTCTTTCAGCATTACAGTTTGAGACGAACATCACTTAAAACCAGCAGCTGATAAGAGCTGTCAGATAATGTGAAGTTAAACACTTTGTAACAGGATGGGCAAACCTGTAGAACACCTCCTGTAAAGCACATGCATCTAAGCCGATGCCATTATGATGCTGGTGTTGATAACGGATGAGGGAACGATGCCTTAGGAGACATGGATGTGTGCACAGAGCACTGAGGTGGGAAGAACAGCACTGAGGAAAGAAACAGTAGTCAGTCTCCTGACATATTGAGAACCTGACCCTCAAAACAAACAAATCAGCAAACAGAGCTTATCAAGAATGGCTTTTTTGGGGGTAAAGTGCTCTCTGAAAGAGTCACAAATCTAACAGGAAGTTTGTTCAGTTAAACTTTGTAAATAAAAGAAATTGATAAAACACCTGATTTCAGGACTCATGACTCCCCAAACTGCAACAAGTTTCAAGGTTCCTATGTTTTTCTAACAGAGAAGGTCAGAAGAGGCACTGTACAATGTCCACTATGGAAGTGAATTGAAAAGAGCCACAAAATCCTCAAGCATCAAACAGAAAGGGATGTGTCTGAATTATCCTTGTGGAAAATTCTGGTACTGTGGAACAGAGCAATGAAAAAGCAAGAAAGCCACTGAAGCAGTGGGAAGAGAGGAAGAAAATTTCTGCAGCTGTATATGAAATTATGCGGAAAATAAAGGGAGAAAGCCAGTTGTGGTAGTCTAGAAGAGAAATTATGCCAAAAAGGCAATATGTCTGGGCAGCAGGGATGATGAGAAAGAGATTAATTTTGTAAATTCTGTAAAGAAAGAAGCAGCAGGACATTAGGATGGGAAAAGGAGTGAAGGAAATGTAAGGTGACATGAAGGTTGAGAGCCTGAAAAGAGAAAGAAAATGTTTCAACCTCCAAAGAACCAACTATGATTAAGCAGCTGTCAGCCCTGCCCCTTTAATTAAGTAATTGATTAATTAAAGTAAAGCATTTAATCTCTCCATTTACATATTATGCCTCCCACTAACCAGTGTTTTCTTCAGGGCCCTCATCAGAAAACTCCTTCCTATTTGAATTTATGTTGGTTCCCAAACATATTACTTTGTAAATAGGAAATGACAACATTGGCTCAGTGCCCCAGTATCGTCGCAGCATTGCCATATGTCAGTATCATGCTAAACATAGTAAGCAGAAGACCCAACAATATAATTATTGAGGACATCTGTCAGCAGCACAAGCTACATCTGGGATTAGTAGCTGTAATACTGGAAAGACCTATAAGAAGCAGAGAGGAAAGTCCTTTTGTGTTGACTTGGATTTTCAAGAATAGGACCCAGATCCTCAGCTGGTGTAAATTTAAGCCGTTCAAAGCAGCTAATGAAGCTGGCATCAGCTGATACTAGCTAAGAATTTGACATGGAAAATGAGGCCAATGTCATTAAGTACAAGTTTGAATATTTTCTGTGTGAAGGTAGAATGCCTCAAAATAATCTGAGTTTAGAACACAGAAGGTCATTTATTAGTGGAGACAGCAGGTACAGACTGTCTTTTACTTCAGATCTGACAACTTCAGAAACCTCCTGAATGTTATTTAAAAGTCTCTTTAATGTTATTTGTACATCAAGCATACAGTAGTATAATTTTGTATTTCAAATAAATTATGGGTGGGAAAAAAATGAAGCTTTTCAGCACATTTAGCATTCACTAAAGGTTCTTCATCCACAGCAGATTTTGTCTTGTAGTCTGCACAGACAGACTGGTGAAACTGGTGACACGTACAGATTATACCTATTTATTAATCTGAGGGCAAGCTCCTGTTGGGAAGCCAAGTAGCTGCATTAGTGAAATGCTGCATTTGAGTTAATATCCCCTGTAGAAACCATATAGCCATGTCTGTGCCATGCTGTGCTCATTCTAACATACCATAGCTCTCAGCAAGACTTAATATTTCAAACACCAGGTTGCTTTAACATTGGTTATATGGCATCTAGGTTGGAGGTTATCCACATCTAAATGCATGGCAGAAAGGCTTCACTGCGTGTGTCTGTGTACAAGCCCCAAAGATTTCCAGTCAGTTCACAGCCCTATCATTTAAGTGGCAAGAATAGAATGTGGAGTTGCATTGCCGTCTTCCACAGAGAAGACAATGAATACACCTAGGAAACAAGCAAATTTTTGAGCAAGAATAAGAAAAATTGCTTTCCAAAGAAAGTGCTTTGTGATGTATTAGGTGAGAAAAAAGACAGAGGAAAGGTTAACCTCCCCCGATAAAAGCTTTTCCTGCATGTGTCACATAAAAGTTTCCAGTCAGTTACACTACAGATTAAAAAACACGGGCATCTTTGCCCCTACAGTGAGATTTGTAGACAAGAAAAAGTGAGGTCATCTACTGACCTCTCTCACCACTTTTGGAAATTGTTTGCTTTAAAGATTCATTTGAAACCTAAATGAACAATCTACTTGTACTGATTACAATAAATGCAGCAGATTACAAAGTTGACAGAATTTAGATTTCTTTTATTCCTAAAACTGAGAAAAATTCTTCATAATGTGAATACCCTGAGAGCTTTGGGAGATCCAAGAGTAATAGGGCTGCATAGAATCATAGAACAGTTTGGGTTGATGAAAGGGACCTCCAAAGGCCATCTAGTTCAAATATCCTTTAGTGATCAGGGACATCCTCCACTCGATCAGGAAGCTCAGAGCTTTGTTGAGCCTGACCTTGAATATCTCCAGGGATGGGGCCCTATCTACCTACCCAGGCTACCCATTATTTCACCATCCTTGTGGTGAAGAAATGTTCCTAACATCCAATCTAAATAGACTCTTCTCTGATTTCAAACCATTGTCCCTCTTCCTTTCACCACAGACCTTTGTAAACAGTCCCTCTCCATCCTTCTTGTAGGTCCCTTTCAAGTACTGGAAGGTCTCTATTATGTCTCCCTGGAGTCTTCCCCTTCTCTGGGCTGAACAACCTCAGCTCCTTCAGCCTATACTCAGAGGAAAGGTGTTCCAGCCTCATGATAATTTTTGTGGCCCTCTCTGGACCTGGTCTATCAAGTCCATGTCCTTTGTGTGTTGAGAGCTCCAGAGCTGGATACAGTACTGCAGGTGAGGCCTTACCAGAGCAAAGGCACAGAATCATCTCTCTCAGTCTCCTGGCCATGCTTCTTTTGATGCAGCCTAGGATGTGATTTGCCTTCTGGACTGCAAGTGTGCACAGTTGGTTCGTGTCCAGCTTCTCACCCATCAGCATGCCTAAGTTGTTTTCTGCAAGGCTGCTCTCAATTTCATTATCCTCTAGCCTGTATTGACATTTAGGATTGCCTTGACCTAGAGGCATATGTGTCTATATATGAGCTAAGTGTTTAAATTCTTCCTGTAGTCAGTGAAGATGTGGTCCATAAAGCTTCTATGTCTAGAGAGTGATTCAGCTGACTAAAAGGTCTGCTTTGGTTTTCATTCTTTGAATTGCCTTACGGAGGTGTTTATTTCTCTCCCCTGACTATAGAGGAAACATATGGAGGCTATCATTCTAACTGAATGCCTCTATACCTTCTCACTTCCCCACACTACAACATAACCTTACCAAGCCAGCAAACAAGGCAGCCTGTTAATTGATGTTTAAGGTATTGTTTATTATGATAAAGAGAGTAAGAAATGGATTCATAAGAAAAATAATCTGATGCAAACCTGTGACTACATCCAAACCATCAAAATATGTTCAGTTATGTAATATATAAATAACATTTTCTTTCCAGGATTTGTTTGTGCCTTTTGTAGGCAAGATAGAAGGGAAAAGTGACATTAGTACTGAAACAAAGAGAAGCAGAAGAACCGAATGTACATTTGCAGTATGTTGCTCCTGGTGGTGCTCTTCACTGGGCTGAACACTGTTTGAGTGTGATGGATGAAAGTGCAAGATTATTCAATGACTGCATGTACTCTTCTGGCAAATCCAGGGTGTGAATGAGGAATTGTTTTGTTTAATTCCATCTTCTTAATGAGAGAGAGAAAAAAATTCTAAAATCTTTTCAGGTCTCTGGTCTCACATCAGTTCATTCTCTCCTATTTGGATGACAGAAGAGCTGAGGAAAAAATTTATCTCAGGTTGAGAAATACTAAAAAATCCCAAACAAACAAACAACAAAAAACCACCCACCTGAAACCTGGCGTTATTTAAATAACAGAGGAATTGTTTTTTAATGGACATTTCATATTGTTTCATTTTCATGATTTTGTTTTCCTGAGATAACTGAGAATAGCTAGGTTTACTTTTATATTAAAATGCAAGACAACGCAAATAGTTCAAGCTGATGGCCTGACTCTGGACACACAAATTTATTTGCATCAAAGATAACTGTCCACCTCACTGGCACTGCTTACATTTGGAAAATCTCTGTCTTGAATAATAGTTTGTAGGATCTGTTTCTAAGAGGCTGAAGTGAGACTCAGGTACAAACCCTTAGCCAGGGGGTAGATTTCACCATTATTGTTGAGAAAAATACTCTACATCTTTATGAAATAAAAAGACCGTCTAAGAAACACAAAAATGCAGAATTAATAACTTCTTTGTTGATTGCAATTCTGTAGGGAATTTATACAGGCAAGTTGAAAATTGTGCTTAGTTGAACAGGAATCTGTAATGGAAACCATGTGGAAACTTCTACAGTTCCAGCAGTGCCAGCAAGTTAGTGCTCTGCTCAGAGAGCTCATAAGAATGTCAGTCGGAAGTGGAACTATGCACCTATTGGACTTGTTCACCAAAAGATTAACTTCAAAATCCATACCCTCAATATCATGAGTTCAACTGTAGTTGGAATATCTATGAATATTAGGTTAATGTATATTAGCATGCATCTCCACAGTATAGACCTCATGAATATTCACTTAAGTGTAGTGTATTTTTTTTTAATGGGCTAATGCTTTTTCTTTCAGGAGAATTTCCTCTACATACAAAGCAATTACTCAACCCAGTGCTTGTTTAGCTTACCTAGCTTGAGCAGTCATGTAATCTTTAGACCATTTCATATCTTGCGAGCATTTATATTAATGGAATAGCATTGTTCCTGTGTTAATGTTTCCAGGCAGAACAAGAATGTGAATAATCTAGTGTTCAGCAACGAGTTTTGAACAGATTCTCATTCTCTTGTCTGATAAGGAAAATACAGTAGCCATCACATAGAACACATTTATACCATTGCACTCAATTTTTATTTAAGGCAGTTAGGTAATATTTCTGTTCTTGCAAGGAGGATTTCAGAAGAAATGAAGGATGGAGTCAGGAGCTTTCTTTGTTCACATTTCCAAAGCACTCCCCAAAGCACTTTTTTTTTTTTTTTTTTTTTTTTTTTTTTTTGGTTGTCTGTCTGAAATTTTGACTTCCATCTTATTTTCTCAATATTCTGCTATAATGTTTTGCTGTTTGGATTTCTTTCTTCCTCCTCGTGAAGGAATATGCATGCACACATCTGCACAACTATATCCAACAACAAAGAGCACTTAGATTCAAACATTTGTTAAACTCCAAACTGTACATCCTGATTAATTTCTTGAGTCCCACATGCAACAGCTGGCTTTCAGTTACCAGTTTCATAAGGGCATTTCATGACCCCTTACACAACTTTATAGAATTAATTTAGTTTCACAAGCTCCTCAGGATAATGGAATTTGCTAAAAATAAATTAATAAATAATTCTGTATTTCTGTTTCTCTATTTGTAAAAAACAAGGACTGACTACAGGTCTGTCTAAAATCACAACATTTCTCCTAACATCCAAGGAACTACCTTCATATCAAAGTGCTGTAAGCTAATAAGCAATTTGACCAGACCATTTTATATTGTATGGGAAATGTGTTATTTGTGATTAAGCTTGTAAAAATGAAGCAGTCACAACCCTTGTTTCTATTGTACATTTATAATCAGACTCACCTCAGCTGCATCAAAATTCCTTACAGGGTACACTAGGGCATGATTAAAATCTATTACACATTTGCTTATTCCTCTTCTTCCTAGGCAATAATCATGTGCAATGACCAATGAGGTATTTAGAATGCATTCTATACACTTACACTAGTCAAGGTAAGGTCAAAGATGTGCAGATTGCTTTTCCAGCAGGAGGTGGTGAGGTTCTGCTGTAACTCTTCATTCCCGTGGGAATTTATTTCCCACTTCAGGGCAACTCCAAGGGAACTCTGTCTCATGCATTGACACAGAAATGTTTTAGCAAAGCATTTGCCCTGGCTGGGAAATTTTTTATGTGTCAGTTTTATGTGTGCTTTTATTTCAGGATATTACCAGTGGGCTCACTTTGCCACCACTTTTTCACAGAAAATGACATCTCACTTGATTTTGCACTTCCCACTTTTACAGTAAACTTAAATCCTTCATATTATACCCATGGAAATGTCTTTATTTAAAACTGCACCATACTGAAAGAAGCATCTCTGAAGCACTGCTGTTTTCTACCTCATTAACAGAGATTATATTCTCAGAAAACACAACTTGGGGTTTTACAGTTGTAAACTAACCATCTAAAGGCATTAAATAAAGAAGAATATAAAAATATTTCATGTAGAGAAAGCAGGTAGAAGTAAAACAAACAAAGCAGAAAAACTAAATGTATTGGGGAAATTCATCACAATGGAAGAAATAGTGGGGGAAAAAAGGGTACTTAAAAATAGAAGAACATTCTATATTTCAAAAATACAGCAATTGTGATAAAAGCCCATAAAAAGTAAAATATAATGGCAAGGTAGAGTATCTGAACAAAAGAGATGCTTGAATGGTTAACATGCTGGCTTTTCTCACTGCTGGTATTATTTCAAAGAAATGTTGAAAAGTGCTACAGTCAGGTCTAGGAGGAAGATTACAAACTGTTAGAGCACTACCTGGCACACAGAATATTTTTTGCCATCAGGCTGATCTGATTTTTAAAAGAGCATTTGCATAGCTGTGAACATGCTTAATTTTTATAGCAACAGATTGCCTTCAAATTGGATTAATTATTGCTGTGGTTTATGCAAAAAATCTTGTGATCTAAATTTACATTTACGTATACATATAGGCATATGCTGATGTTGTAGGTACAGCAGATTCCTTTATTTTTCTTCTATAATGAAACACTTCTGCACAATGGGCTCTGAAAACAATTTTTAATGCTGACTTCTGTGCATTCTAGCTTCATTTGTGGAGGTATACAAGCAGCCATAGTAACAGCCTCAAACATAACTTTCAAACACAGTGCTTTTGTGCTTCAGAAGAAGCATGTCGCCATTTCTTTATTACATGTCTTTACTCAATTATTTTATTCTTCACAAAGAAATACAGAACTGACCCAACAAAAACATTTCTTGACAGAGTAATCAAAGTTACCCTGCCTGAGTAAATCTGAGAGCCCCTTTTCCTGGTAGTCCTACCTTGAAGCATAAAGGCTTATTGGTTTGAGGTTTTTTCTGATCTCATGGAAAAAAACATGTAATAAGGTGTAAAAGGAGATAGTTATATTTAGATCTAGAGTCTTACCCTTCCTCTGAGCTACAAGAGACCTGTTACTCCCATCTCAGACGGAGAGATGTTGAATTCATTGAATATACGTAAGTGCCTTGAGAGCTAGGATTTTAACGGGGACCTCATCATAAACATCCCAACACCTGCTACCATTCCTTGTCTTTTTACACCTTTCAGGCACCCATACTGCTTGGAGGGTCAAAGCTGCTAAGGATTATTTCTCCATATCCCCAAAAAGAAAGAAAATCTACTGTAGGTCCTGTTTTCACATTCCCACAGAAGGAAGAACATACTCTGTCATGCAGAGGGCTTTACTGCATTTCTGTTACTAGATAAAAGCACTCTTTACAGTGGCTTCTTTCCACCAGCCCACAGAAAGTGAAACTCAATACAAGAGGGGCAGGTAGACATATCTGAGAGAATGTAACTACTGCAAGTCCCTGTCCTCAACTCGAAGTAGTAAAATCTACCTTATCTTTGTAGCACCTTAACAGAGTATCTGTAGCACACTCGCCCCTTCATCCTGGTCATCCTTTCATCCATATGAGGCTCACATCATCCAAGCCTGTCTAGAGCAGCATACCAGTGTTCTTTTTACTCAGAAACCAAGGATGAGAGGGAAGATCAATCAAGTTTTGGTACAGCTAAAGCACATACTTGAAATGGGAATCAGAGAAGGTCCTGACAAATTCCTTGGCTGGATTTGTTTGTTTGTTTGTTTTGGATTTGTTTGGTATTGATTGTTTGTTTTTCTTAAGATTATTTATTACTATTTGTTTATAAAACATTATATGCATTATTATTCTTTGTGCAAAACATCAAAAATGGTCTCTGCTTCAGACCATGATGTTTTGAGTCTGTTATTGTAACATACACATCATCTTCTGTATCTTATATTATTTAAAACAAACATTATGACACCAAGCTGTGTGGCACAGTCAACTTGCTAGAGGGCAGGGATGGCATCCAGAGGGACCTGGACAGAGGTGGGTCCAGGCCAACCTCATGGAATTCAGCAAGGCCAAGTGTAAGGTCCTGCACCTGGGTCAGCACAATTCCAAGCACAAATCCAGGATGGGTGGCAAATGGCTGGAGAGCAGCCCTGAGGAAAAGGACCTGGGGGTCTAGGTTGATGAAAAGCTCAACATGAGCCAGCAGTGTGCGTGTGCAGCTCAGAAAGCAACCATGTCCTGGGCTGCATGAAGAGCAGTGAGGCCAGCAGGGCAAGGGAGGTGAGTCTCTCGCTTTGCTCTGCTCTTGTAAGATCCCACCTGGAGTACTGTGTGCAGTTCTGGAGCCCCCACTACAAGAACAACGTGGATGAGGGGTAACGGGGTTGAACTGGAACAGGGGAAATTTAAATGGGATATTAGGAGGAAGTTCTTTACAGTGAGGGTGGTGAGACACTGGAATGGGTTGCCCAGGGAGGTTGTGGCTGCTCCCTCCCTGGAGGTGGTCAAGGCCAGGTTGGATGAGGCCTTGAGCGTCCTGATCTAGTGGGAGGTGTCCCTGCCTATGGCAGGGGGCTGGAGCTGGATGATCTTTGAAGTCCTGTCCTGGTAGGGCATAAATTCTGCCCAGATTTAGTTCAAACTTCTGCTCTTTCCTCCTCCCGTTGTGAGGTCCAGGAGTTTTGCAGGACTGAGCAACTGTAGCAGTTTGAACAAAGAAGCTCCATGCCACATGAACAAGTCAGGTGATCTCTGCTGTCCCTCAAAGTGTTAGGGTTGACTCCTGGGCACAGGACTCTGAATGTATTGGCCAAACAATGGACACTAATTGCCTATTGGCCAGTTTCACCCTTCAAAATATGGTATTTAAGGAAGGGTGATCAGAGCCATTGTCTCTCCTGCTGCCTCCGTCAGGAACAGACATCATTTGCACCTCTTTCACAGTGGCCACGTGTTTGCATTGTGCATTGCAGCATTTACAGCAGCAGCAAAGGAAAAACCCCTTTCTTCTCCTTTCCTCAGGACATGCTCTTTACCTATCACATTTTGTGAGTATTTTTAGGCATGGCTAGGATTTCCTTTGTTATTAGGCTCCCTGTTTTCTATGTTCTGACTGTTTAAGCTGTTTAAACTGTTTAATTCAGTGTTAGTAAGCAATTTTGTGCAACTACCTTGCCAACTGAACATCCAAAGATTTTCCCAGAAATCTCAATTATTAATAATAGTAAAAAATTAATAATCGCAACAGGTCCCTTCCAACCTAAACCATTCTGTGATTCTGTGTGTCCTGGTATGAGCGTAATTTCTGCCCAGAGTTGGTTCACTTCCTGATGCTCCCTCCCCCCGCTGTGGTAAGGTCCAGAGGTGGGTTGCAGGGAGCAGACCACGTGGTTTGGAAACCAGGAAGTCTCAAGCCACATGGACAGGTCACGCGCATGAGTCAGGTGACCTGTGCTGTCTCTTAGGGTGTTAGGACTCACCCCTGGACATGGGACTTTTGAACCAATTGGCCAGACAATGGATGCTAAGTGCCTAATGGTCAGTTCCATGCTTTCCTAATGAGGTATTTAAGCGGGTGCAATGGGCCATTAGCGGGCTCTCTCTCTCTCCACCGCTGTGAGGAACACATGTCTCTGCACCCCGTCCAGCAGTGGCCATGTGCTTTGCAGCAGCAGCAGCACAGCGTATTGCAAAAGCAGCAAAGGCAAACCCCTTTCTTTTCCATTTTTCCTCAGGACAAATCCTCCTTCTTTCCTCTTTCTTGGGAAAGCTCTGTATCCAGCATGCGTTCGTGAGTATTTTCACCCGTGGTTAGGATTGCTTTTGTTATTAGGCTCTCTGTTTCCTAAGTTCTGACTGTTTAAACTGTTTAATTCGGTGTTTTAAGTGATTTTGTGTAGTTATTCTTGCCAACCGAACATCCAAAAGAACCCGGGGAGCTATTCCTGGAACCCCTGCAATTATTAACAGTAATAAAAATTAATAATCGCAACACTGTGATTATAAACATTATATATAAAAATATGCATCTGAAGATATGCCTTTTCAAACAAGAAAAAGGAATGTCTGAGAGTAATTCTATGTGTACTTATTTATAAAGATTTGGTAATTAGGGACTTTCAGATAGTGACTCATTTACATCCTTCATTGTCTTGTATAAACATGGTGGTTTGGCAGTTATCTGCTCCCCCCCCCCACTTTGA